>BMAO01013364.1:0-26691 GCA_019973975.1 Trichonephila clavata
TTGTGAGTACGCGATTTGCAAATATGGGGGTTCAGGAATTTGCCAACTCCTGCTGGAGTCTCAAATCTGAATTTAATAGAATTAG
Source organism: Trichonephila clavata (assembly GCA_019973975.1). Taxonomy (NCBI): domain Eukaryota; kingdom Metazoa; phylum Arthropoda; class Arachnida; order Araneae; family Nephilidae; genus Trichonephila; species Trichonephila clavata. The sequence continues at coordinate 86 of BMAO01013364.1, forward strand.
TAATTTCTAGCAATTTTGCGACTCTGCAAATTAATGTCAGAGCTAACCAATGTTCTACAAGAATGGCATGCAAATCCCGCAATGACTTATCCAAAAACTAGTGAATAACCATTCTAATAGAATGGCAACTGTTACAAAAGCAGCTCATAAAATTTCTGAATTACGTAGAGGGAAGCAAAAATACAGGTGTACGGATTCTTTTGATCATACAGAGTACAATGAGTTCACATTTTATTTAAAGCTCTATTTAAGCAATACAATATATAAACTGCAGATAGTTTATAATCCAAAAAAGCTTAAATTCGATTTAAGAAATTTTAGGAGGTATTTTTTATAGTTCATTTCAATAATATGAAATATTAAAAAGTTTTTAAAAAATAATTGAAACTCATATTTTGTAAGCGTAATATGAATAAAAAATTTAATTCATTGAAAGAATAAGTTTATTTTCACATAAAAGGCATATAACTCAATATATTCCATTGCTTATGACCAAAAGGCGAAATGTGTTGAGTTAAATATGCAAAACATTGATTACTACAAGATAAAAAATACTCGATATTTTCAAGTTTTCATTACATAAATATATATATAGACCAAAAGCCAGCAATATACGGCACGCGTGTTAAATCTGACACGTGAAGCACTTCTCAAAGGCTAACTATGCTACTCTAAAATGTTATAAAAGTAGTAAAAAGGCTCTTATCTCTTCGTTTCAAGCATTTTTACTTAAAGGCTGTTTCTTATTTTCTTTTTCTTGTCATACAATGATTCTGATGAAACTGGCGTTAAATATTAAGTTCAAACCAAAACGATTGCATAATATTTGCAAAAACATCACTTATTGATGCGGAGGAGGAAAAAAGAATCTAAAACTATTGAAAGTAAAATTTGCGAAATAAGGGAAAGATTTATTCATCAAATCTTTGATTCATTGTGGATGTCGTTGCTGGAGCAATTGAATTGCTTGAAGAATAATTGTTTAATTGTTGACTGCCTTGCCACTTTTGATTCAGTAAATATATGTGAGCAAAAGTTTTCCTCATATGAAATCCATTTTAAATTTACAAACTTGTTTGGCGCCTGAACATTTAGAATCATGTGTCAAATTGAAAGTCAAAAATTGTATCCCTGATATTGCTATGTGAAATATAACAGAATAGGATGAGTTAATTAATATTAGTGTCGCCTATTCAGCTACAAAAGAGCTTTTGACGAAGCACCTTGTAATTTTCAAACATAGTCAAATGACGAGGACGACAACTAAACTGGCACCCTCCTGTTCTAACTTTCACACCACACCAACGGGAGGACATTTGAGCCTCGACATGTTTAACGTACACAGTAATGCAGGGACAAAGATTTAAAGTGGGGTAAAATTTATTTCACAACATTTGTCAACGCGGTGTTACATTTCGTTGTCCAATAACTTCATTAACCTTATGAAAAGTCAATGGTTCTATTGTATTACACAAGTACAGAGTGAGAATATATGACTCATTTAAGCACATTTCTGCTGATTATCGCACAAATATAAAGATGCGAGTTTCATAAGATAGTTCAAGAAATGTTGAAACATAAAAATTATGCAAAGTAGTAAGCAACACAAGCTAAGAAAGTTTTTTTTTAAAAAATTGACTAAAATTCCGTAACTAAATAAATTATTGCAAAAAGGCTCTTTCATGTTGTACGTGTGTTGAATAAATTTTGCAAACCATTACATACATTTTTCTTACTAAAATATACAATATGAGAGAAGGGAGAGTCGGGCTGTGGAAGTATCCATAATTTAAAAAAAAATTTAATTTTAAAATTGTACTCAACGAAGAAAGTAAAATTCAACCAGAAATCATTTTATTGAACCAAAGCACTACCTAGCATACTGAAACACAATTTTTAAATGTGAAAATAGAAGAACAATATTTACAGGTTCCCGAGACTCTTATTTATACAAATTAAAACTTTTTCCATCTCTAACATTTTCGATTAATTGAATATAAAATAATGATCTTTAGAAAGAAAGATGTAATACTACGTATGTAAATTTTTCTTCACTTTAAAATATTGTGTAAGCAATTAATTTTTTCTCAATCTATGTATTTGCATTCATTTCATATCTTTTTAGCAAATAAGACAAAAATCAGATTTGATGTCTTAATTTTTAAATTTCACTACATTTATTTCTCCCCCAGTATTATTATTATTATTATACATACATATATGAATGTATACGCGTGTGTGTGTACGTATGAAGTTGCATTAATTAAAGACTATTAAACACTGTAAATTATTTATTTTCATTCATTTATTTCATAAATTTTTCATTTTTTATAAGGTTTCATCCTAAATCTTATAAATAATGAAAGAAATCGTGAAGTTAATGTTTCTAATAATAAGAATATTAATCAATAAATTAGGAAAACTATATTAAAAGTTTTAAATGCTCACTTACCCATTCCAGGGATATGGCCTGAAAAATTAAAAACGGTACGGTATAAAGGATTAAGTATAGTTCAAAAATAAAATGGAGTATATCGATATTGCATTTTTATGCAGGTATAAAGATTTTCTTGAAAAAATACAATACATCCAAGACTTTCCTTTCTTCTTTTATTTTTAAATCAACGTCATTACATTTTTAATCCTCATACCAAATTTCGTTTATAAATTTTAGAAGGAATTTTGAGTAATATTTTATTGGAAGTAAAATTAAACTTAACACAAAATTTTCCTTGCATTAAGAAATTTTTAGAATTTAAATCACTTCCTAAATGTAAAATTACTTCGTGAGTTTCTTTAAATTATTTTCTTATATTCAATTATTTCCGAAATTTATTAAATTCAAGTTCAATAAATTCTCATATAATGCCGTACCCTTAACTTAGAACAAAATGTGAAATATATTTTGTATATATATTTTGAATATATTTTCTGTATTGTGTGTAGAAAATACATTCAAAATATCTATTTTGAATATATTTTATAATACATATTTTTGTATAATATATAGTGCTATTTTAATTCAAGAACACAAATGGTAATTAACAAAGGTACTTTCTCAGATTATTATATGTCGTATTAAATTGAATCTATATCTAATTTTAAGTTGTATTTTCACACCGTAATGCTTATTTAAAATTAATTTGAAGTTAGAAATGTTTTCGTTTTGGCATTCAGAGAATACGTAATACGTCTTTTGATTAAGTATAAGTCCGCTCTGAATACATTTTTGTACATATATATTTAGAATACTTTTCATTTCAATCACAAAAAGATTCGAAGAATTATTTAATCTCCCCTGCATTTAATGTACCTATTACTTAAAAAGGTTAATTCATCGAATGAATTATATTTATTTTCACATAAAGAACATTTATCATCCTAAATATTTACAACTCAACCATTTAGTATCCTAAGTATTTACAACTCAAATGTGCAAAATGCATCATGTTAAATGCAAAACATTGATCACAACATATGGTGATGAATATTCTATTTCTTCTAATTCCAATTACATATATTGACCTCTAAAGTATATGTTTCATACAACTCTCGTTGATCAGAAATTGGAACATTGGAGCGATGTGCAAGTTTGAAGGGTAGGGTACCAGCTCAGGTATCATCCTCGTCACTTCACGAAGACTGAAATTTAGGATGTGCGTCACTAATAGCTTTTGCGTTACTACAGACTGGGTGTTAATAAAAAAATCAAATCAAATCACGTTTAGCAAAATATGTTTACACTTTCTTCTTTAAAACGTAGTCCATCGGAGGGTTTGAAATAGAGTTATCTTAAACTCACACATATTGTTGTACGCTAAAATTAAGGAATTGTCGGAATGCTGGTTTGTTCTGCAAATTATCTAAGTGTTTACTGTTTGAGGACCTACATGTGCTTCAAGGAGGAATTTTTAATATGAGTGAAGTATTTTAAGCCTATACTGCATTGAACAATAATAGATCTATATGTGATTCGAAATTTTCTTAAAATATTCAACTACTCTAAAATTGTGAATTTTGCCTAAAAGGGACAATTTTTTTATGATTTTATTTTGTACGCTATCTTATTAGCTTTATAAAAATACTAAGTTTATTACTTTCCGTTCAATAGAACAAAAACTACAAGTGTTTCAATAAAAGCAGATCTATTACTTTAAGCAAGATGTTTTATTTTCAAACGCGTTTTACTCGAAATATGTGTATTTTTTTTTTTTTTTGAAATGCTCAAATGAGTCCAGCAATTGCTAAAAAAGTTTGAAAAATAATTTACTGAAATTTTTTCTGTATGTTCTGTATAATAGTATTTTAGTAGTGTTTTATCCTTTTAAGATTTATCAATCACTGTTTTATTATGAAATATACCGTCCTTTATGTTAATGTAATCACTGTGTTTTTTTATGCAATTTCATATAATAACTGAGATAAAGTGCTCTAGTTTTTGTAAAAACTAAAATATCTAAAATAACTAAAATATCTAAAATAAAAGTCATTTCAAAAATGAATAACATAACAACACATCAGAGTTGAAAAATTGAAAAGTTGTTTATAAACTTTTAGTACAGAATGAGATGCTATTTTTTTTTGTAAATGTTTACCAAATTTATTCCATTTTAGTAATAATAATTTCTTTTTTTCTTCTTAATTTTAGCATATTTTTCTTAAAATGTCCTAAACAAATCTAAAAACCAAAAATCTCCATATCTCCATTTAAAAAAAAATGTCGCAGGTAATTGGATACCTTAATAGCTATTACTTGCAATAAAAGTTTTAAAGTTATACACTTTTTTTTCACAGATATATAGAAAAGCGAGATTTTTATTAACTACACAAGTACCATTCCGACTTAGAAAATTTTGGTGCGTGTACATTTAAATTCAAGTACATAAAAAATTACAAAAGATAAAAAGTTATTATAACTCACCTATATTGTGTGCATCTAATAAATAAAAGGTTATATTAATGAGAGATGAATTTATTCTGTCATATAAAAAACATATAACACTGTATCATTTTTTTCGTCTAAAATTCGAAATGTTTTGAATTAAATACAAAGCATTCATACGAGCATGATAATGAATATTTAATAGATATATGTATTCAGAATTACTCTAAAATATATTATTTTCTTTAAACTAATTATTTCTTCAACAATCTTTTGTAAATAAAATTATAGAGGAAGGGGAATTATTGAGTAAAAACACTAGCCAATATATTTTTAAAAAATTGTTACAAAACTGTAGAAGTTTTACTTACGCATTCCAGGTATATTACCTAAAAAGGGAAAATATTAATACTTATTATACCCATCATTTATTTGAAAAGAAGTTATTAATTAAATGATTATAATGACGGAACTCTACTTCAAGAGGCTATGAGGTGAAAGGAAGGAGTCCTTTCAGTTCTGAGAAAAACAAAAGTATATTTCTTATCATTTGGTTAAATGATGACTAGCGCATTTTTGAAAATGTGCAAAATTGTCAACCTCAGTCCAATCATTAGTTGTTGTGACACTTCACAATTTTACAGGGTTATCAGGAATGAATGATCCGATTACAAAATTTAATTCCCAGATGATTAAACATATAATGATAAGTAATATGACATTGTAAGGAAAAAGCATGATATTTTGAGTTTATAACATTGTTTTTGTCCAATAACTGGCAGTAATTTTTTGATAAAGATGTTTTTGAAATTATAAGCAGAAACGGAAATGGCGTCGTAGAGGGAGAAGGCGTTTTGTGTGCTCTCGGTTACAAAAAGCCTGTCAGTAATCACGGTTCAGCATGAATTTCGGAGAAAGTTCCATAGAAATACCCCAACATCTAAGAGTATAAGAGAGTGTTTCTTGAACTTTCTATTGTGACGTAGTCACAAAGGAGAAATCGCCCTTATTCATGATTCATGCCACAGCTGGGAAGCACGTGGCTTTGGCGTCATTGTGCTTTGTCGGACAGCTGGACTGTCGGCGCCGGTGTAACTGATAAACACTATGAGCTGGGTATCACTGCATTATTTTTCGTCCATAGGCAGGGACTGTCCGACTCAGAAGGCTGGCGCGTCGGCAGACGGCGGCGGGTAATATCAAAAGAGGAAAAGGCGTTGAGGTAGTTCGAGTACCAGATGTCAGCCAAGCCCTTGTCGCCGGAGACTCTTGAGAGGGACTGGAGCATTTGTTATCCTTGCACCAATGGTTGGTTTGCGAGACCGAGGTGCAGGGTGCAAAACCTTAAGGTCTGCCAATGGGGGTTGATGAGGGGCGTGGAGTGGACCCGCCCTTGGGGTTTAAAAGGTCGACCCAGGGAAAGAGAGGATGGCCTCCCGATCGACTCCCACGATAGACTCTTGAGGCAGGATCCGACGGACGAAAAAAGAAGAGTGATCGACACCGTGATGGACTAATGAGACAGAATCCGACGGACTCTCGAGATGAACGCCGAAATCGACTCCTGAGACAGTATCCGATGGACGAATAGAGAAGCGCGAGATCGACTTCCGAGATGAACGTCGAGATCGACTCCTGAGACAGTATCCGACGGACGAATAAAGAAGATGCGAGGAGTGGACACCAATGCAACTAACTGGCTAAATAGAACTAACACCTGAAACTGGCCTTTTTCTCTTCCTAGTGATCTTCTAAATGTTAAAAAGTGAAATAAACCAATTTTAGCTCACAAAAAAGTATTCTTATAATGATTAGCCTGGCGTCACAATACGCTACCAAGTCCACGACACCACACTATACTTGCGACCCGGTTTTCAAGCATAATTTTCATCGCGCCCCCCTTCAATATATTTAATTCAATAATAATATAGTTTAACGTAGAGCTACTACGCGATTTTAATTATAAACCGTACAAATTATCAAGATAAGTATAAAAATTTTTACATAATTTTATGACATGTCCATAGGGTCACTGGTAATTATCAAACTTGTTCTTAAATTAGTACTGTTAAATTAATTTTGAAACACTTTGTGCACTACTGATAGATTTATAAGTGAATTATATCAGTGTAAATGTGCATTTTTATTTTTTATTATGTCAGAATATATTTTGCTATGCTTCCTTTGAAAAACTAATACATTTTTTTTTTGTAAATAACCTTTTGTTTTCGACTTTTCGATACACTCGAGCCCTCCTTGTAGGGTTATCCTGTCCCCCTAAGGGGGCGCGCCCCACAGTTTGAGAAACACTGGAAGAAGATGGTAAAAACTTTTCCAGGAAACTGGATGTCTGTGTTAAGGCGAAAATCCAAGACTATTAGGTTGTTTGCCAGAGAATGGTTGGAAAGAGTGGAGAGGGACTTAAACGCGCAGGTCCAAAGAAATGGACGGTTCCAGCTAGTCGTGAACTTATGTTGCCTCAGTGTACCTATGGACGGTATTGAGAACAAAATGCATTTTAAGCCGTACAAATAAAATCCGTGCAAACATTGAACCATAGTGGCGAGTTTCAATGCCTAAATTACTGCCTTTACATGGATGAAGCTATGCAAAACGATCATTTTTTTTCAATCAACTCGTATTTATTTTACGTCAAGAAGCGCGTTACGTACGAAAAAAATTCATAATTTATCTTTACAATGACATGTTTGTTATTTTTTTGCTCATTCCTCTGGGAATTATTAAATTTTGTAATCGAGGCATTTATTCCTGGTAATCCTGTACAGTTATTTTTTCCCCCACAAATCAGTAGCTATTAGTCGCATTCCAAAATTGAGCAAAATCCTTTTTTTTATTTGAGTTAAAATTTACGCAGCTTGTTTGAGTCGGGGTGTGAGGAAATGTCACCTAAATTTGACTTGTAATACATAACATACTTCCTTTAGCAAGTTATTTGAAAAGATGATTCATTTAGTTAAGATCTGAAAATGATACGCTTGTTCTTTTTAATCAATAAAAATCATAACTAATTTTTTTTCAACACAATTTCATTTTACAAACGCCTCTGTTGACAATCTGCCGCATCATTAGGTTCTGTGACCACCCATTTCCGATTCTACAAAATATTTTTCACTTACGTGAACTTTCAGAATTGCACTTTAATCCCTGACACAAGTCAGGCAACAATCTTTGCTAGTTTAGCAAAAAGTAAGGTAAGGCTGGAGGAAATGATGTCAGCTATTTTTATCTTCGTTAAAAGAAAAATGTAACATCCTGTCCTAAGCAAATTATTTCAAAAAAGGACCCTTTTAAAAAAGATTCCAACGCTTGCTACTTTTTTAACAATTGCATTCATTGCCTTTTTTTGTATACAAAAGAGCCTCATTTTAAATCCAAATACCAAAGCAATACTTGTGTTCACTCAGACATTCTGAGAAATGGAACTAGGAGAACACGTCGTTGTGTTAGAACTTTTTCGTACAAAAGAACAAATGTGCATCAAAATGTATTTCATTATGAGATGAATGCATTACGAGACAAACTAAATTCATATCTGATTTGAAATTCAATTTTCATATCATAATATTTATTTACTGCTTATTTTAGATATATTTTTTTCAAAGAAGAAACAGTAAAACTTTTATTTTACTGTACAAATTAATCTTTAGCTTAAGACTTCATGGCAGAAATAACCAACCTGTGGCCCAGTGACCTTTTCTGAGTGGCCGTCATGGCCGATTGCACTGAGACATTCAATTATTTAAGAACAATATACTAAAACTTTAGCGGGAAATTCTATCAATCAATCAATCCACCAAATCAATCAATTTTGATTTTTTAGTAGTAGAATGTAAACAACAGGCATATCATGGATGAAAGGAAACCAAATCTACGCAATAATTTAGTTTAAGATGCATAAAAGTAAATATTCTTCTGTATGTATTTGATAGAAAGCTTTCCTTAGTATTAAAGTAAAAGCCAAAAAAATGAGTTCTAATATTTTAATTAATACTGCTTTGGTCTTATACTGTTTTCCTCCAATTATCCTCATGCTGCAGCGCGTGACATGCCAGTCATATGTATATGGCCGACGGGAAAAAAGTTGCGTAAGACCTTGTGTGCCTTATGGTATATATTTAGAATACTTTTCATTTAAATTGAACAAAAAACCTATTTAAAATATTACTGAAACTCGCCTCTTTTTTGTCTGACTTCATACATTAAAAATTAAATTTATTAAAACAGTTTGAATTTTTTTTTTATCCAAAAAGCGTATAATATTATAACACATTTTGGACGACCAAACAGCGAAAAACTTCGATTCCAATGCAAAACATTCATAATCCTATGAGATGCTAATTTGATATCGGAGTGCTACGCGCCAAGCTATTATTTATGTACGCCAAAATGGGCGATAACGTTACAATGTGGTTATCTTCATATTTTTATCGTGTGGTAATGTGGTTCCCATGGAAATAAAACGCCCATTTCAGATAATTTTCCTGTTGTTTTTTTTCCCGCGGTAATCTTATTATTTTCCTTATATATTTTTATTTCTTTAAAAAACTAATTATTTTCATTGCAATCATTCTTTAAGATACTGCTTCAGTCTTCTGTTGTATTTTATGCTGTTTTCGGGTATAGATATTTCTAATATTATTGGTGAGTACCAGTATATTTTTTAAAAGAATATATATGGGGGAATATGAGAATATTTATAATTAGTGCTGCAAAAAGTGTGCCTTTCCATTTTATTTTACTTTTGAATAATGCATTTTCAAACAATCCTTGTTCGATTAAATGCATTAAAGGCACTCGTAGTTTTTGGAATATTGCAAGTTATCAGCAATTATTAATTGATATTCATTATTGATTAATTTTTATACGTATTTTATGATTATTTTACGTATAATATGGCATAATTATGTTATTTAATACAATTATTGTTACATACAATAATAATTATTATATATATAATATTTATTATATTATATTATACATTATAAATTTATATTTATAATTAAATTATATTGATATTAATTATTGTTAATAGTGGTTATTTTCAATATATTCTCAACTCCTTATTTGGAATATATTTCAAAACAGTTCTTTAAAATTATTTTCCTGGCGATTTCTTACAGATTGGCCGCCATCTTGGATTCCATATCACTCGACAATAAGCGCTGTTTGGCGTGATTCCTTAATTGTGCCAAACAGCGCTTGGCCTAACACTCCGATATCAAATTAGGTCAAAATAATAGAGGAACGGGGAGTTAATAGCTCTGCAAATATAAGTGGAAATATTAGCTAATAAATTAGAATTGTATTAAAAACTGTAGAAGTTTTGCTTACCCAATCGAGCTAAATTGGCTGAATAAAAGAAATACTCAAATTTTATTATTCCCATAATTTTTTGGAAAACAAGTTTTAGTATAAGCAATTATGTTTAGGTTTAAAATAAAATGCATCTTTCTTCGTGATACTTTTTTTAAAATAAAAATGTGTCGAAGAGTTAGTTCCCTTTTTATCAAATAGTATTTTATTTTTGATTGTAATATTAAACTTATTTTATATCCTTGTTAAAATGCATGCGCTTTTGTGCTGTTAGAACAAGGAATGAATGCATTACGGAATTGGTCAGATTGAATTCTTACTTGTTCAGATGAAATTTCTTAGAATCAAAGTTATAGATATATCTTTTAAATGAACAATGTGTGTTTCTCTGAACTACGTTGTACGATCCAAAAGTTCTGGAACAAGGTGTAGAAAACCTTACCCTGAATAGTTCACAGCACCGAAGCACACCCACCTTCAAAGTAGTTCCCTCGAGTGGCAATACACTTCTGCCAACGTTCGTATAACTTCTCGAAGTACAGCTGTGAGGCATTTTTCACAACTTCCCTTAAGGCCACCTGCGATACTAATTTCACTTAATCTGATGACACAAAATGACGTCCTGTAAATGTTATTTTCATTGATGAGAACAGGCAAATGTCACACGGAGCTAAGTCTGTAGAATAGGGGGGATGTGGAAGCATGCTAATCCGAGTTTTGGTGAAGAACTTTTTACCCAGTGGGATTGATGTGCTGGTGCGTTGTTACGCAGAAGATAACAGTCTACACTCTACCAGAACCGATGCCATTTACGACGAATTGATTCCTTCAAACGAAGCCTTCGAGAAGTATGTATCCTCAACGATTTGTTCAAGTGCTTAGAACCGATCTCTTCGAACACATTCAGACACCAATGTAACATTTTCCGCGTACCGTGAAGTCGAAAGTCGTCCATTACATTCGATGGATTCTCAGGCCCTTTTTAAAACGCCTGAGCCATTCTTAAACCTTGGATCTCGGGGCCGTGGTAGATTCCTCATACACCTTACTTAGCATTTTAAAAGTTTATTAGTGTTTTACATAAGAGTTGACATAATTTAAAAAATAAAAGCCATCTTTCTTTAAGAACTTAGAAAAGACATCTTTCTTTAAGAACTTAGAAATGCCATCTTTCTAAGATCGTGGAACAAAGCTAACTAGCTTCGAAAGATAACAGCTGTGCTTTCGGTTCGGTCACATGACGGGGGCTAAGCCAACCTATCAAGGTAGAAGAGCGTTGGGCGAATCTATGTCAAGTGGCTTAACTGTAGGTACTTGCTTCCGTCGTCAGCAATTGCTGAAGTCCCGAATTTTTTTATCGTACTACTTATATGTTGGAATTCAACCATTTCTAATTGCTTTTTTTTTCCTTTTTGGTTTTTAAGTTTAATTTATAAACTTAATTTATTATTTATTTTTAATTAAAATATATATTCATATTCATCACCTTATTATGAAACGTCCTGCCTTTAAAAGCTTCTAGAATACGTTTTTCCTCATTAATATCTTACCTATTATGCAAGCATGTGAATAAATATCAAGAAACACACGTTCAGTTTATATATATATATATATATTATATGTTGAAATAAATAGCATTTGTGTTGAACTTGGAGTTCTTTCTTCATATCATAAAGTTATTAGTTACTAATTGTTCCTTAGATAAATCTTCTTTTTCCGTAGAAATTTAATAAGATTTTTGATTAATTTTGCAAATTTACGACGACTAAAAGGCTAAATGCTTAGAATTGCAAACAAAATATTCTTCACCACATGATAGTGAATATTTAATATTTTTGGCTAAATATGAGTGCACTAATCTTTCTAAATCTTCCAAACCAAATAGTAAGTATTTGAACTGTTATAAATGGGTAATTTTAGATCACTGATGGCAACAGAAATCATTGCATCTGTTATTATTACACTACACTTACATATTCATAGTCAACTGTTTTATAAACTAAGACACATGATGGACTCCAGCTTAGGGCAAAAAATTGTTATCCTGCCCAGTGTGTTAAAGAATGATTCAGATCCTGTATCGATCTGGAGGGCACAAGGCATCTGATATTAACCTTCTAATATTTTTGAAAGGTAAAATTAAGAGTAATGGTATACCTGGTTCTTCTAATCTATCCTATTATACAAATTGACCTGCATTTGCTCCAAGAAAATCTAGTATTGCTGAGAAATAGCATGACGGTATCCTTGTTTCGTGCATCGCATCATATGAATTTTCTAATGAACTTGGTGATAAACATTTTACGATGAATAATGAAGCTATATTTATAATCACAGAGATGTTTTCTGGTGAATACATTGAGGATTTATGTTTAAGGAGGCAGAGGGAGTAAATAGGTCAATCATCATATATTAATCCACCCTCTCCTTTTGGGAGAATTCTCAGGTGAAAATGGCTACCTTAATTCCTTTTTCCACCGTATATAGATGGGGAAGTGTATTATAACAGTATCGGAGTGCCATCATAATCCTTTGTCGGTAGCATAATAAGATATTTGTATTTAGGATACATATCAGTTCAATTACATAAAACATTCGAAAAGTTTAAGAAAAGAATTGACACTTACCAGGATTTTGATCTAGTAAATGAAAAGTAAATTTCCTCAAATAAATTTTACGTTTATTCTTTTCACATAAAAACATTTTTGATACATCTAATTCTTACAAACAAAAAGTAAAATGCTTCGAACTATATACAAAGTAATGGGCAATACACCATTGGAAATATTCGATATTTTCTTTCTTTCTTCCTTTTACTCTTTATATAAAATGTATATAAATATATAATTTCTTTTACTCGTAGCCCATTGATATAGGCAAATATAGGGAGTGGTTGATTGGTCTTAAAACTAGGTTTAATTCTACAATTTTAGTTCTTAAGGCTAAGAGTTTGCTATTATAATACTGAGGCTATTTTTTCTTGACCTGTATTGTCTTTATATATATCTATTAATTACTTTACTTCATTAGATTTATGACAAATTAGCATATAATTAAATATATAGTTAAATTTAAAGCGTACGTGATACTTTATTTGATTATTCCTAAAAAGCCAACGCACTTTTTAAAAAATTGTAAAACTTTCTCTATCCAATATTGTATGTGTAACAATACAGTTAAGCTGTAAATATATTTAAAAGCAAGATTTTATTTTCGGTATATCTAAGAAATTTGATTCGAATTTATTTTGAAAACTTAAACGTTTAGAAATTTTTTAAATAGAAAGTAGCTTAAAACTTACTTCCAAATAAGAGGTTTGCTGCATAAAGAATAAAAATATTATCAAACATTTACTTCTAGTAATTAAAGACATTTATGTAATTAAATGAATTTTTAGTGAACTGAATATATTATCAGAAACATAATTATCAAATGATGTATCATTCAGAATTGTTTTAAAAAACATATCAGTTCCCCCGACCTCCTTGCCTCTTACTCTTTGCCTTACGAATGCATTAAAGATTTAAAATGAACGAAACTAATTCTTGAAATTTGACCAAAATCTTTAGCATCACAATCACCTGTAGAGTATAAGTTCAAATTTGTTCTTAATATAAGCTAACTGTAATTAATTGTTTTTAATAGTAGATTTATTAATTAGGCTTTATTTATAAAAATAATTCGTACTTGTAAAAATAATTTTTGACTATAATCATTATTTTAAAGTACATTGTATCATTTTTTTTTTCATTATTTGAGTGGATGTGTTTTCCTTTTTGTCAACCATACTCTCCAATTGCACCGCTTGCTTTGAGCATCCATTAATCTTCGATTAGATAAAAGAATTATCTCATTTTACAACACCATTCGACTTTAATTAATTAATTGTATCTAGTGCATTTTTCTTTGGATTCATAAGAATTTTGTACACTAACCAAAATCATAATTGTTAATGCTTTTGGTTACACAACGTTACATCTATAAAATTGTATGTATTTCAGTGCTTCTCAAACTTTTAATAATGGCAACCCAATTTTCCATCATAACTTTCATACAATAACAATGCATTGAATGGAATAATAATGTACTAAGGTCTCAATACAACTTTGTATATGAACCGTAAAAATTATCAAGATAATTATTAGGTTTTGTACATGGCCAGCCCTTGGTATCACTAGTAATTATTAAACTTGTATTATTGATGAATTAATAATCAAATACATTGCGCAATACTTATACAATTGTAAGTGTATTATATAAGTGTAAATATGTATTTTATTTTTTATTACGTCAGAATGTGTTTTGTTCTGTTTCATGGTAGTAAATTAATAATTTTTAAATAATATTTTATTTTTGAATTTTCAATATGCTCCTCCCCCCCACTGGTACGATTATCACCTAAAGGGGCACACCCAACAGTTTGAGAAACGCTGATGTAGTATAAACTACACACACGTTCACTCATATATATATATATATATATATATATATATATATGCCTTACAATATGTATTGTAGCATTTTTCAATTGTAACAATATATGTTTGAAAATCTGGCGTAACACTGCGAAACATATTTGGAATTTTGTGAGATTTATATTTTAATACAACAATAATATTTAATATATAAATAATAGATTCCAAATTTCTAACAGGAACTCGAAATTGATGGTTATTAATTTATTTATCAAAAACTTTTCATTTAATAGAAGTGTTAAAATCTCGAATGCATTTGGCACTATGTCACTTTAATATTTACAAATAACAGAATAATTACGGTATGTGTGAGGGATTTAAAATTATCTTAATCGAATCGGCTAATCATGCGTTAGATATATATCCTTTTAGAAATTTAAAAATTTACGTTGAATAATGGAAACAGTTTTGATATGCAGATTTTCTCATGAAAGTTTTTTTAATGCCCAAATACGTGAATTATATGATAAATATTAGTTTCATAATTAAGAAACTGTTTAATTTCTTTTTAGTTTTTATTGAAATTTCATATGATTGAAACATTTCTTTAAAATTAATTAATTTATTTTTTTTCAGTTTAATTTTTTTCATTTCAGTTTTTCAGATTTTATAAATACGTGTGTTTATTAAGATATAAGTATATTTATTAAGATTCCTATTTGAAATAAATGCTTGAAAGAAGAAATGAATCATGACAAGCAAACAATTGCACAGCTAAGTTATTGCGATTGAAAATGATTACTTGTATAAAATAAAGATAAAAACACGATTATTATTTCGGGCAATATATTTATATATATATTATTAAAAATAATGAAACATTTAATTGCTTTTCTACGTTTACATGTGCAAAAAATTGGTAACTATCAGTTTACTTAGATATCTGCATTAAATATTGAAACAAGATTTTGCAAAAATAAGACATTCTTTCAAACTTACTTGATAACTGAAAGCCTATTATTTAAAAAGAAATTAAAACATTTAAAATTTCTTTTTAATTATCTAATAAAACAAATGTACATGAAGTTTTAATGTAAATTTTTGCAGAATTTAGAATAACGTTCTTTCACATATAGAAGATTTTGAAAAGTGCTTTTATTCACTGATATTTTGATATTTCGAGAGAGTAATATTTACATAACTCGTTCCAACTATATTTAAATGTCATTGGATAATGCTTATAATATCCATTTTGTTTTGACATACTTGATCTCCAAATTTCAAAATGATTCTGCTTTTTTCATAGCACACTATTCCTCATGTTCTTTTTATTTAATTTTAAACGTATGGAATAAAAAGACGTCATAAAAAGCTGCGATATGTAGCCAATAGTGGAAAAGTATTCCAACATATGCACAAACAAAATAATTGTGCGTGCGTACAATGACATTTCACGCTGTATTTTGGTCATGGCACTTTGTTTTCTTTTCTTACTTAGCAAAACTGATAGATGGTATAATACTTAAGGACCAAATTTTCTATTACCATTAATATTTATTTTAATTTTAAAAAACGCATTTGCAATAATTTACATTTGTATAGATAACATTGTCTACTGTTAAAAATATTTGAGTAAATACCTAAAACATTTACTCGACCGAAAGCTACTCAAAATCAATTTAAGACCCTTAATCTTTGAGTTTTATTAAATTGAATGCAAATAAAACTTCAGTGCATTGTTTAAAAATAAGTTTTGATATTGTTTTAAGCGTATATTTAATAATTCTTTTATTACACTAAGCGATAAATAAAAAAACTAGTAAATTATATTAAAACAAACTAAAATTACACATAACTGAACTGGTTTCAAAATGAATAAAGTGATACGATATAATTGTAAAAAGTGCACCCAAAAGTATTTTGAAAAACAGAATATACTTTTTGACATTTTTTGACCACTGATTTCTTTACAAAATGTTAAAAAAATCAAATATGTTAATATATTAAAATGAAATATATTAATATTGGAATTAAAACCTGTTTGAATCTTTAAAACAGGTAAAAAAATATTTTCAGGGATATATAAGAAGAGTTACCTTTTTTAAAGCTCTTTATATCTTCATTAAAGAATAGAATCTAAAACTGAATTTTTTTTTCACGCAGAAAAAGTCTTTAGCATTGATATTATTCTACTTCCTTAAAAGCGTTCGTTATTATTTTCTATTCCTTAAAAGCAATAATTATAATACTCATTTTTATTAGCGTTATTTAAATTTTTTTCCCCGTATATAAAACATGTGTCACATTTCGTATTCTACTTGGTAATACTAAATGAAATTTTGTTTTAAACAAAATGTAAATTTTTATTTCTATAAACAAACTTTTATGATAACAAATCTGTGAATTTTATAAAGAAAATTACACATTTTCCCATTTAAAAATATGTTCTTGAGTTTAGGTCAGGCTTTTTAAATTTGGTGAAGTCAGCTTTAAACATACTTAATCCAGATAATACAGCTTTAAAACATTAAATAAATATTTTTTAGAAAAAAAATTAAACTAATATTTGAAAACAACCTTAATTCCATAAAAACTGTTAATACTATGGGAGATAATTCTTAAGAAGAAGATACTTACCTGGCTTTCTGTAGATGGCTGTGAAGAGAAAATTATCGTTAAAATTAATTTCTTATAAAAATATTGCAGCAAAATAATTAATTTCATTTAAATACAAATAGAAATTCACTAAAGATTTAACACTTACCACTGTTTTTGCCTGAATTTTTTTCTGTACAGATAGAAGAAATAGAGAAGAAACATTGTTAAAACATTTTTTTTCAAAATTATAATATATTCAAAAGAAGTATTTAATTCTATGAAAAAGTAGTTTACCAATTTCATTCTCGCTTTTGCTTCTAACTTCTGTTTAAAAAAGTGATCGAATAGGATTTAATTATACATTGAATTAATTTTATGTTACAGAGAGTAAAATAAAAATATATTCTCACACTTACCTCCTCCTTCATATTCTATTTTAGAGAAAAGTAAATAATTATTTAATTTGAGGAATTAAAATATAACAGTGTTTAATTTTATTGCATGCATATGTAGAATTGATAAGGTTAAGGGATATTGATATTATATTTTGATAAGGTAATTATATACGTATAAGCAATAAAATAAAATAAAATTTTCTTATTCAATAATTATTTAATATTTTTTAGATAAAAAAAAATTACTGACATTTCAATTTTTAAATTTTGTATCTGATAAGAGAAGTTGTACGAATCCATATAATAATAAGCAGTAAATTGTGCATACATTTGATAACTTCTGCAGTTATAATTGCAGGAGGGTATAACTGATATCACTATTCAAAGCTCAGATTGAAATTAATTATTATTATTATTAAAAATTAACACAATTATTGTAAGTAATGTATAATAACATGGGTAACTTAATTCTAAAAAGCATGTTTCAATACGCAATTTTAATTATTTGTTAATTTAAATAGAAAATGTTCAAAAAGAAACTCAGCGTCAAATTTAATTCGAAACATTATTATTAGAATCACAAAATTTTTTAATTAAAATTGAAAATTTGAACAACAATCTCTTTTTGGATTAACAAATTCTAAAATAATTAATTGAAATTTTCCAATTTTAATTTATAATTGTTCAATATTAGAAACCAAACATTTTTTTTTAGCGTTTTGACTTTATTGTTGCTTAATTATTATTTAAGGTAAATGTTTTATATCCTTATTTTAGTTTAATTTTACTTTATAATAATAAAGCTTCAATAAATCCAATGCTGTTCAGGTTTTAATACGATGGAATATGTAATATTAAATTACATTAAACTAATAAAGGAATTACTCTTAAAGTAATATTTTGGTTTGAAATATTTTTGTAAAAATCAACTGGGGTTCATGTAAATGTAAAGGAGATCGCTAATTTGTGAATAAAATATCGCGTGCAGAATTTAATTATATTTTTATATTTCACACCACAATTAGTTGGAAACGTGTATCTGGCAATAAAATTCGTCTATTTTTCTTTCCAGTTTAGAATAAATTAAATCATTTGTAAGCATACAATTGAAGATTGAGATTACATTCTTGTATCCTCATTAATTGTATTTGCTTATACAACCTTTGTATGGGACAATAAAGTTCCGTGATTAGTCCTGTAAAATTAACGTAGGAGAAATATTAACGAAAGTTGCCTTACTCTCCTTCGAAATAGTCACCTCTCATAACTATGGACCGATGAGATCTGCTATACATGACCTGGAAACGTAGCAAGAAGTCTTCTTTTGGTATGGAGTTCAAAAGCCTCGTCACGTTTTGTTGGATGTCAGAAATATCGTCAAATATCTTTAATTTCAAAGCGAGTTTGAGTCGTGGGAATAGGAAGAAGTCTGGAGGATTGAGATCTGGCGAGAATGGTGGATGTTTAATCCCCCCCCCCTTGCCAGGAACTTTTTGACAATATTGCCTGTGTGAGGGCAAGCATTGTCGTGAACAAAAAACCATGAATCTTGTGCGTACTGGGGTAGTACCTTGCGAAGACTTTTCATGAAACGGGTCAAAATTTCAATGTACCTTGCAACATTCATCGTCGAGCTATCATCACATAATTAATTGACTATCTTTTGTGATTAATTTACTCACTTTCTGAATGTTTTCGTCACTGACAGATGTTGCCAATTTTTCGCTACGGGGATTGTCAGAAGCACTTTCCCGGCCTTGTTGAAAACGGAGGAATTTTTCGTAAACACACTTCATGGACAGTGATTGGTCTTCTTAAACACGTACCAGCATTGCATAAGTTCCTCTAGGTGGTCTTGCCAAGCTTAAAACAAAACTTTAAATGGATCTTTTGTTCCTTCATTTTTCTGTTCTCAGTTAGAAACCAACCGACTAAGCAAGCACTTTGTAAAACAAGTCTTACACAGAATTCAAATGACGCTCAACTGAATAATGGTGATTGCAGATTGTAAACACCTGCCTCTACGCATGTGCAACGTTTTTTTTCGCCAGAGTTTTTTCTACAAATCGGCAGTTCTGACTGCATTCACCGAACCTCATTGCCAGAGGTTGTATTACTACAGTTATTGAGAAACTGATACGTAAGATAAATATTTTTAGTTGTGTATATAAAGTATTTCTTTACTATGAAAAGTAAATAGTGATTTTTTTAGATATGCACTTTTTAAGATGATTACATAGATTCATATTTTCTAGCAGTAAGATTAGGTTGATCCCAGTAAATCTTTAAAAATTATCATTAACTACTTCAAAAATATTGATTAGTAATAGTGAAGTTTTCCGCAGTAAAAGTAACAAATTAAAACAAATAATTCATACATACCTTTGTTATCATAATCTGTGGTATGAAGGAGAAATCATTGTTAAAAATTAATGGAAATTTAAAATTATTATTAATATAATTCATTTACTGTGGACATTTCTCAAAAACTGATATGGTTTAGAGTGCAAAGATTTATTTTCTTAAAATGCAATAAAAAATTTCAAATTTGGATGGGACTAATTCCCTATTTACTCTCTGCTTGAAAACAGAACAAATCATTTGAGATTTCAAAAGGAAAATCTTCAGTTTCTAAAATAGTAGGCCCAATGAATAGTTAAAAGAAGAAAAACTGCAATGAATCTTAATAAAACTAGCTTACTAATGATAATAATTTGTAATAAAAATATAAAAATTCGTAAAAAATGGAAAAAAAACACTTACCATCGTCATAGTAATCTTCTTCTGATTAAAAAATAATATAATAATATAAGTAAATAATAATATTAAAATATAAATGTTAAAATAATATAAGTGTTCAATAATTTGTTCATTTATATATATATATATATATGCTTTAAATTACATTTCTCAAAATAAGAAAACTTTTCACTATTATATACATAAATTTCTTGATTTATGCTGTACTTTGCAATTCAATAATTTAAAGATATTATAATATATTCAAAAATATTATTGTAAGATATTCGAATTTATTTTATATATTTCAAGAGAAAAATATTTAATTCTTGAATACTTTTATCTTGGCGTAGATGAAGGTTCTGATTCTTCTTTTAACATTTTGGATTAAGATTTTAAAATTAAGTTTTGTGAAATATTAGAAATTCTTAAACTTTATTTTATATTTTTGCTTGTTATAGCCTTGATTTGGATAACAATTTGTATTTTATATCATAAGTAAAAATAGGTAATATTTTTTTCTATTTCAAAGATTTAATGTGTTTTACTTTAATTCATTATGCATTTTTTTTTTTTTACTTCTTCACTGTTAAATTTGAAGTCAAGCTCCTACAATTTTAGTAACCAATCATCTTGAAATAAATAAAGAATTTAGATGTAATAACCGATATTTTTATTCATTTTGTTCTTTTTTTGCCTATTTCTATACATAGTTAAACTCTTTTCTATTGCAAAATTTGATTCATTTCTTTATGCATACATAATCCATTGAACTTTTAGGTACTGATATTTTCCAAGTGCAATCGAAAATGGATTTTCTTGCGTTCTGTATTAAAAACATTTCGTAGTGTTTTTCCTTTCTTTAAAATCTATTTAAAATAACATAATTCGAATTTATTCCCGTTTTCTTAGCAAATATTAATCTATGTATTTATTCGAAAGGTAATCATTGCTGACTTATATGGAAAGGTGTTTCGCTTATTTAAAATTCAGTTCATAATTTTCTTCTTTACACCTATGAAATAAATTTAAATTAATTTTTTTATCAATACTTATGTTCCTTTTTTGTATATTCTATCTTCTTCCGTACTGTAATAACGCATTAAATAGAGTTAAAAAGAATCATAGCAGATTTAATGATTTTTTTCTAATTTTTGTCTTTTTTTTAAAAAAAAAATTAGGCTGGAATGCCTTATAGTTCTATATGCTCAATTATTTTAATTCTTTTAGCGATATGGACTATTAAAATAACCATGATTTACGATTATAAAATAACTATACCCACAACCAATTCATTTTATTTTATATAAAAATTAAAATTTCACTGATGCTAGAAATTTAGTAATTTTATATTTTAGTTGCAATTTGTGTTTTTTTTAACTATTCGAGTTGACATTGTTGCTCTTGAATCTTGTGGGTAATAAATCTATTGCTTTGATACATAAGTTAGTCTACCAGAATAAAAAATTAATTTGCGATGCGCGTTTAAATATATAATTATAATTGAATTGCTTATGATTAAGGGAAATACATTTCAATACTATCTATAATGGGCATATTTCCATGAAAATGAGCCACAGACTTCCGTAATGTAGTTTTATATCATCAAAACAAATACATTTACGAAACGGTTAAGGTAAATTTCATTTCATTTTCTATACGAAATATCTTATGGAATTTAAATGCAAGAGTAATTTATTCACATTTAAAACTATATATGTATACTTCCAGGAATAACATTTATTTTTTCTTTTGATTAATTATTTGTATAAATACTTAGATTACACAGAAAACTATTCCAAAAATGAAAGTATTTAAACCTTACCTGCATCTTCAACATCTAATATTAGAAAAGGAATAATTATAATTAAAAATTTCCATTACATATTTGTTCAGAAGCATATATCACTGATTTTAATTTACTTGTTAGTTTCTTTTTAAGCTTAATATCTCTAAAAGAAAACTGTTTATGTTCTTACAAAATTTATAAGTGTTTACTCATTATTATTTAAAATCAATATTACTCTGATATTTTATTTATTGTTTTAAGATGGTGGTAAGGTACATGTTTTAACTGGGGAAGATAAGCGTAACCACACATATAGCCCAAGTTACTTTCCTAGGACGTGGCCTATGATGCCATGTACGTCGCTTGTATACTTTTTGTAACTAGATTACCTCATTCGGCTTGGCAGACACGAACGGAATTGTATGTGTTGACAATTAAACGCAACAAAACTACGTAATCCATTGTGCTTAGGAGTCGCATGAATATAACAGTTTTGTGTTTGGATACACTTGTACGCTTGATTTGGAATTCGGTAAACGTTAGTTTGAGTACTTACAGGTCACTTTTCAATGGGCAATCAGGAAAAGTTTCCTATCATTAGATTAAGCTCTCCAAATTTTCTTGGCTCCCTTCCCCCCACACACTATGTCCTCACTCTGCGCCCTGATTATTGGACAAGCTTAGCCCAGTTCTTTAAACTTTTTAGATGATCAATACTTTTCATGTGACTTTTTCTGATTCTTTTGCCTGGCATTTTAACTTAAAATCTTAAAACTGAATTCTTGATTTTTACTTATTAAAGTCAACTTCCCAAAGATATGTTTGAGTATTTCCTAAGTTGTTAACATATGCTTTGAATGAAAGCATGACACTAAATTTTAATGAAATAAAAATGATATTTTCTTTTTATTTTGCAAGCAAAATAACTAAATTAATTCGCATGAGAAACATTTTTTTTTTAAAATTTAAACTTAATTAAATATTTTTTATGCATTTCAGTGAAGAAATATGTAACTTACCTGCAATACAATTTCAAAATGAAAAAAGAAAATTATAAATCGTGTGTTTGAAAATAACATTAAAAACCTCTGACTCATTTTTGATCATACAAATTCAAAGTAACAATTTCTAATGACGTTACTGAGCTTCGATTTCGGAACAATACCAAATAGTCATTTAAGTTTACAATAATTTCTAAATAAATTTTAAAATAAAATATAAAACGCAGGTTAAGGATTTTGATAATGTACTGACGTGACTTTTAAAATAGATCAAAAAACTGTCTAGAATCATCAAAAAACTGGTATTGTTTCAATTACCAATATTTTAACCATTATTCTCAATTTAAGATAAAAAAATCCTTAAAAATTTTCAATATAAGTAAAAAAAAAAATTCTCACGTTCTTTTCTGTATCCTGTATTCAAAAGGAAAAAAAGAGTCACAGTTAAAGTAATACTTTTTGTAAAATAGCATCTATGCATAGCTTATTTTATTTGTATTTCTAAAACTGTTAAGAATATATGGTAAGAAATAGAACAGAAAAAACAATGAAAAATCATACATTGTTCACAAAATGAGAAAGAAAGCGGATGTGATTCTTAAAAATTTTAGTGACTGCGTACAAATGTGCGCAAAAGTACTGTTATGAAAAGAATATCTTTAATTGCTTTCTCAAGGGGTTTTGAACTACTTATTATGTACTAATTTTATCTAAACTTTCAAAACAAAATAATAGATTACAAAACTTTTAGCAAATAAGTAGCATCAAAATCTTACAAAATACAGAAACCAAGCGCAAATAAATGTGTGCCCGTATTTTTCGGAACACTGCTGGAAATCGCTTATATATTTCCCATGAATTATAAATACAGTAGAACGTCATTTATCCGAACGTTCATTATACAGAGCGTCAAATATCCGAACCAAAGTCCGTATACGTATCCGAACAGTTGTTTCGTGTGAGGCCAAAAGTCACGGAAAACCCAAGGCGAGGGATATTTGGGAATTTCAGTTGTGCGATTTGGTAAACATCTGCGCGGAATATTAGGTCAGTTTGTTTTCAAGTACGGGGGTGTATACGTACTCTTTTGTTGAGTTTTGTTGATGTAGAAACCTGGATGGCATGCGATGCAGAAGACTGGATTTCAAATGCTAAATGATGAAGATATAATGACTTCCATGCAAGAAGAATCCTACCCTGTCGGCGATGAAACGGATGAAGACGAGGGCAACAACAACAACGAAAGTAGCAAGGGTCCATCAAATTCTGACGCGCTTTATGCGTTAGAGACAGCTATGAAGTAGTACGCACAACAGGGTTCTGTCCTACTCAACTACTGCTGCTCAAGAGAATCAGAGACCTTGCAGCAAAAAAACGAAAGGGGTACAATGGTACAGCTAAAAATAAGTGATTATTTTCCACAATAAAGGTAAAATTGCGATGTTTAGCACCTATTTTGCTTTTTGTTCAAGCACATTTTCTGCATTTGATGATTTTCAATATTCATATAGTGTCTGGTTTCATATACTGCTTGGATCGCGTACGGTTTTCGGTTATCCGAACAATCGCGTATCTGAACAGTGTCCGGTCCCAATTGATTCGGATAGACGACGTTCTACTGTATACTATAGTGTGTTCTAAAATTTCTGATTTTAAAGTACATTTTTTGAATGAATATTCAGAATTAAAAGTATATTTACCGTTTACTAACGATGAAAAATAAATTCGAATAATGTAAAGAAATATTGTTAATTTTTCAAAAAATATATTTATCGAGCTTTTAGCACAAGAAAAAGATATTATGTATTTACAAATTTTAATTATTTTTCTCACTCCACATATCCAACATTTCACGTAAAGAACAATAGCGTTACGGCATTGGTAAATTAAATAGTTCTATAAAAATGACACAAAAGTAGCAAAATTTCTCAATTTTTTAAAATTTTAATCGAGATTTGTGGTGATAGATTTATGTATTTTTTCTTTTCTTATTTATTAGCCTTGCCTGCTGAGCTATGCGAAATGAAATTTTTTCTGGGATATTGAAAAAAAAATATTTTTAGAGTCCACTCTTTTATGAAACTTTACCAACCATACAGTTAAAAAAAATTCGCTTTAAAAATATCAAATACTACTTTGCGAATCATATATTCTCAAAGAAATCGTTTTTATATTCACCAAATGAGAAACACTAAAGCATGTAATTTCGTTTGGAGAATGGCCTAAAAATACTAGAATATTCACTTAATATTAGGTTTTTGAAAAGGAATGATCTATGATATTATTATATTAAGAATTTCTTTCACTTCTACTCTTCTTTAATATAATTTCTGTGTTCAAAAATTTCTTCATAAAATCTCACATTTTCTAAATCTTTTTATAACTGGTACTTAAAGTATGTATATATGAATAAGAAGTGTTTAGTGTATTTAAGTAAGCAAACTTCTTACTTAAGTGGTCTCAGGGGTGTTAACTTTGTTTCGAGGGGTGAAAATATATACAATTTTCAAACAGGTATACCTCTTTTAAATTTAAATTAAATAATTCGAATCTTTTACGCATTATTTACAAAAGATTATGGTTCCAAAAAAGTACAAAATGTTTTAAATATAATAATAATTTTAAGAATTATATAAGCATATGCAAAATAAGAAATAATTCTATAATAAATATTAAGTAATTTTTGCGTTGCGCACGCTATTTTTTAAAATAGTAGTCTTTGATGTATAAAACTTTATAGATATATAAAATGTATCATACTTTTCACACCCTAGTAAATTAAGAATAATATATCTTATGTATTTCAAAATATTAAAAAAATATTAAAATTTAAAAAAAATTGAAAACATACATTCTTTATTTTTAAAAAATATAATTTATTATTATATTTAAAATTAATACGGTGTAATAAGGATACTTTTAACTTTATAAATCAACTTATTGCTAATAATTAAAGGTACTACTTTTGAAAATAGCACGCGCAACATAAAACTTAATTAATATTTCTTATAGAAATATTTCTTATTTTCATATGCTTAAAGTTTTTTAAATTATAATTATATTTTAAACATTTTACACTTTCCTGAAGTCCCACTCCTTTATAAATAACGTGTAGAAGATTTGTGTTATTTAATTTTAATCTCAAAGAGTTATATGTATTTGAATATTGTTTATATTTTTAGCCCTCTGGAAGAAGTTAACACCCATCATTACTGTCTTAAGTTAGTTTTAATATGTCTATTGTTTAAAGCAAATATTCAAGTTTTTTTTTACATTTATGTAAAATATTGGCGCATTCCTCTCTTATATAAAATTGTAAAAGGGTTAAGACACGAACACTTTCCCCCCGTCAAACTGAAAAAAGCCTAATGCATTTCAATAGTTTCTTGCATTTCGTTTTAAAAATATAATCTTTTCAAATCAACATATTTCATAATTTCTAAAATCAAAAAA
>BMAO01013365.1:0-45275 GCA_019973975.1 Trichonephila clavata
ATGGACACGCTCAAGAACACAAGGAAATAAATGGAGACTGGGAGAAATCGATATTAAATCTAACAGGGATTATTCTATCAGAATCTCCGCCGTGTCTTTCTATGGTGGAAATGAAAACAATATCGCCATTGACGATTTTAAGATGGTTGATGGTCCCTGCACCCAGACAGGTTATTGCGATTTTTGAGAAAGATTTCTGTGGATGGAACGATACATACGAAGGATTAGCCGGATGGAATAGAACTCAAGGTAGTGGAAATTGGAGTGAGGAGAAGCCAAGCGTCGATCACACTACAAATTCAGAATACGGGTATTTCATAGTTTTACCATTTAAGCGAAGAGGAGATTTTGGCTAGACTTGAAAGTCCGATGTACAAAAATTATGGAGATATGTGTGTAAAGTTTCTGGTACAATATGTTTGGAAACGACATTGGTACATTGGCTGTTTATCAAAGAACAACGCAAGAGGGTAGATTAGAAAACCTAAAAAGTTTGTGGAAGAGATCCGGTGACCATGCGGGAGGATGGAAACTAGGCCGAGTTACAATGAGTTTCTCTCCCAAGTTTTTACATAGCATTCGAAGCGCAAACAGGCTACGGACCACTTGGATACATAGCATTAGATGATATACATGTAACACACGGAGTTTGTTCAGATCCTGGTTCTTGCACATTTGAAATTGATACTTGTGGTTGGAGTAATGCTGATGCTTTTGCAGATGTTGACTGGATAAGAAGAACTGGATTAGACAACAACTTAGGAAAAGGACCTTCTGTCGATCACAGTACTGTTACAGCCCAAGGACATTATATGTATGCTTTGTTAACAGGCCTTCGAGCAGAATCTCAATCAATGCTCATCAGTGAAGATTTAGATATTTCTCCTAATTACTGCTTATCCTTTTGGTATAATATGTTCAATACTGTAAATTCTTCTTTATTAGTCCAACAAATATTGATTGGAATGGGATGGGAAGGCGTGACGGAAGTAAAATCAGAGGATGTTACTTCAGACGTATGGATGAAATTAGAAACAAATATATCTGCCGAAGATGCTGGTGATTTCTTCCAAATTGGTTTAACAGCTTTAGCACGTAGTGAGCAAGACAACGACACGCATCGAGGAATAGCAATTGATGACCTGTCCTTATTAAAATCAGTCTGTGGCGAAGACATTTCTACAACTCTCGTTCCTCCTACAACCACTACCGAATATCCTCCTTCTAAGTTTGATTGTACTTTTGAAACAGATCTTTGTCTTTGGGAAAATGACCCAGAAGAAAATTCAGCAAAATGGCAAATAGTAGAAGGGCACTCTGAAAGAAAACTGACTCGTCAAGAACCGATCATTCTACTTTATCAACCAGTGGCCACTACCTGACATTAAATGATGCTTCAAAGAGATACTATTTCGTCAAAGCAAGACTTTTCAGTCAAGATGGCTTGGATCCAGATCCAGAAGGCGTTTGCTTTAAGTTTTTGGTATCATATGTACGGAAATAATCCAGGATCATTATATCTGAGAGTGCAAAATTTCCACGACGAGGACAAATTTGAAACCATTTGGACCAAATCAAAATCACAAGGTCCTAACTGGAAATACGAGCAAGTACATATTGTTAAGGATTACGCATTTAAGATAGTATTTGAAGGAGATGGTACTTGGTATGGAGATATATCTCTGGACGATTTCTCACTTAATTATAAAGCATGCCCTCCTCGTGATTTCTGCGATGTGGAACAAGACTATTGTGGGTTCGCACATGATCCAGAGAGTGATTTCCAATGGAAGAGAGGAAACGGGTCCCGCACTAACGGACCAGATGTTGATCATACTTATGGTTCAGGGTTTGGAAACTATTTCTATGTAGACCCAAAAACAGCAGTTAAAGAGGGCAACGTGGCAAGACTTGAAAGTGGTCTCTACCAACCAGATAAGAAATGCATGAGATTCTGGTATTATCTAAATGGAATTGATGTCGGAAACTTAGAAGTATTGATAAGGAACGGAGATTCAAAAGTATCGAAATGGAAAGAAGCTGGAGACAACAGCGAGTTCTGGCACGGTTCAGAGGTCCTACTCGAAGAACAACTCCCTTCTGCTTACAGCTACATTTTCCAGGTATGTATTACTGCATAAAAATCAAATTTCTAAGAAAAACTAGTTTTGAAAAAATAGAAAATTTAAAATTATATCTCGTTACATCAGCCTCCAAAATTTCGATATTCTTTTTAAAAAATTAATTTATTTTGTAGATATTTGAAAAAACAATAATATACATGTTCTAGTTTTATGAAAAATCTTAATTGCGAAAACAGTTTACTGCAAACTTCTTATTTTAATGGATTAAATATTTTATATCTTATGATTTTTAATAAATAACTTATGATTTATATTAAAGGATTGACTTTCTTATTTCGCAGTATAAGCAATAATCATAACTTAATTAGCTATGAAAAATTTTGAAAACCATATGAACTAAGGTCACTACATATTTAAGTGAAATTTTTTAAAAATAGTTTTTTTCTGGCATAACTTTTATTTATTATTTAACATTTACTTTTCTAATTTACCATATCTCCCATCTCGCTTTGGAATTTTTTCAGGCTGTATATGAAGTTTATTTGTACTAGCGATTGTGTAATGTATTCCATTACGTAGAACATATTTTCATAATGAGCTTCAGCAAACATATATTTACAAGCACGTGATATATCAAAGTTTAAAAAAATAATTTACCGACGCATCCATTAATCGTTCCTACTTTGCAATATTTATAAGTAAAAGAATACCCCAAAAAATGTGAAGAAATTTTTAGAGATCCAGTTACTGTATTAATATATATATAAATAATCTTTACTTTTAAAATTAAAGAGATTTTGTATACAATCCCATGGTGTACCATTTTCAGGTCACAGCCGGCTCAGCATATGTAATGGAACCATTGCAATCGACGACATTACTATAAAAACTGAATGCCCACCACTCGGATCCTGTAATTTCGAAGAAGATATGTGCTTATGGACCAACGACCCCGATGCTGATCTACAGTGGATGAGAGGATCTGGTGAGATTACAGATGCAGCTCCAGAGAACGACACTACCTTCGGAAAACCAGTTTGGAACCTACTTGTATGCCCACGTCGTTTCATCATGGAATTCTAATCCCAAACCTGCTCGTATCATGTCCCCGTACTTCCCGTACACCAAACAGCGCTGCATTAACTTCTGGAACTTCAGAAATGGAACCAACTTCGATGGGGCTCTGACGATCTCTATGTACGATGACGAAATTGATGAAATAACTGAGTTGCGGCATTTCACACAGGAGAAACTTGGCAGATGGAACAACGAGCAAGCGCAGATCGATATAGATAGAACCGAGGGCAAATATCAAATTATCTTTGAAGCTCAGTTAACAACCACGTAAGTAAATATGTATATACTTTTGTTAATGTTAGTAATTTTATGGAATCCAGACTTAAATTGTACACACAGCAAAACAAAATGGAACTTAACAGTTTTTGTAGACAGGTGTCAGTTTCAATGGCTTAAATGGAACTGAATATGGATGCTAGTAGGTTAATGAATTAAAATGGTTGATTAACTTGTAAAAAATAACTTGACTCATTACTAGAAACTTGGTTTTTTCATTAATCTAATTTTGTATATTTACTCGTAAATTAACCTAAATTTCAAATTTCGTAAAATTATCATGAAAGTGCTTGAGCTATGGGGTTTAAAAAATGGATTTCTTAATGTCAAATTAGACTTTTGACAATCGAAAGGTTTTTACTAAATACTTCTCAGAGATGTTAACATCGATTTGTTCACATTTCTCTCTCTCTAAATTTAAAAAAAAATGTAAAGTAATTGAAGAAATTAATATTACTGTTTTATTTTTTTACTGTTCACTGAAAAAATTTGATGCGTAACATATAAATATTTTTAAGTACATGGTATTTATGTGCTCCAAAATCCTCAAATCCAAAACGTTATGCATTTTCCTTCAAAAGTTCAGAAAATACTTGCAAATGAAGTTTTCTGCGTTAATGTCCATGTACTAGCTAATAAAACTTTGTTTATATCGATCCTCTAACTTCATTGTGTTGAAAAAAATGAGAAAGAAAGAGAAACAGTTAACTTCTACGTATTAATGACTTCCTAAAAACTTTTCCCAAATGTCTATAGAACAAATGAACGAAATATAATAGAAATATTGTAAAATTTAGAATAGGCACATTCTCTACCTAATTATACAAAAAGAAAAACAAAAGAGAGAAGGTTGAATTCCATAGAAGTTAAGCTAAAAGGTGGCCTGTACTTTTTATGACTACAACTTATGAGTGAATTATTATTCTATAACATCATAGAAAAATTAAATTCACACAAGACGTAATTGTAACTATAAATCATTTTTTTAAATAAAAATTTAGAAGATTCTCTCGCTTTAAGGGCATGTAATAACAGTAAATTGCGTCTTAAGGTAAACAGAATATAATAACAAACAGAATACGAAATCATTTTATTCATTTATAACGGTTGCTGGTAACAATCCTCTTTTTTTTTTTATTTCCAATAAGGCTTAACTTTGCAGACCTAATACATTCCCCGAGTGTTTGTACTACTTTTAAGTGCGGCACAATATAGGTGGACTGCCAATAGCCGCAATGTAATTTTGCCACCCCAATTTCCTCCCTAAAGGGAGACGCCTGATCTCTGAAGATTCGCAATGGGACCAGGAAATTAACTTTACTGAGAGCTCCCAAGCAAACAGGCACTCTAAGGATCTATCGGAGGTTTGTGAACTCAGTACCTTCCGATTCGTAAGCGCGTAACTTACTACTAGACAAAAGTGATCACTCCTGTCCGGAGGCTGTTACTGGCTTATTTAGATTCCGCCACAGTACTCCCCCACCAGTGAGTCGGTGGATAGGCGAACGAAAGAGATATTTTGTTGTTATGGCGAGTGGGGAGTTGCTACTATTGCGTCAAGTGAGTCTGACGACTTTGCTGCGTCAAGTGAGTCCGGCGACTTTGCTGCGCCGAGTGGGTCCAGCGACTTTGCTGCGTGGAGGGGGTCCGACGACTTTTGCGGCGTCAAGCGAGTTTTGACGACTTTGCTTGCAGGTAGATGGCGCCATGACACATCAGAAGGTTTTTCATTTTTCTTTTCAGCCAGGGTCACCAATATCGGAGGTTTGAACTCGGTGGTACCTTCCGATTCGTAAGCGCGTAACTTACCACTAGACAAAAGGGATCACTCTCCTGTCCGGAGTCTGTTACTGGCTTATTTAGATTCCGCCACAGATCTTTAACATACCGCTAATCACAAGACACTGTCGATTTTGTGCGTCATGAAAATCTGCCGAATTGGGCAGTGGATCAAACCCGCAACTTTAGGGCGACAAGGTCAGCGACAAACCAACAAAGCCACCAGGCGGGCACAATCCTTTTTGTAATGATGGGCACTCTTAAACATAAATATGACCACCTTTAAGTATTAAAATATAATTGCTATCGAATTCATTTACTATGCATATTTGTATAAATACCGAGAAGTAAAGAGGTAAAACCAACACAGAACAATATTAAATAACTCTTACAAAGTGAAAGAATTAAAAATTAATGCAAATCTTACAATTTTATTAAATTATATATAGCAGCAAATTTTCTGAAATTCTAAATTGTAAAGTAGTTTTTCTTGCTCGTTTACTCATTCTTGTTTTTAATTTAAGAATCATTTAAATCTGCATTAAAGACAACACAGGACATTTGCATTTTTTTCACAGTTAAGTATACATTGCAAGCATATTTACAAACATTTGATTTTGGGAAGCGATTCCTCTTAATTCGTTTAATTTTGAATCAAAATCTCGATATAAAAATAAAAAAACAACCATTAGCTATAATTATAAAATAATTATAAGTAAATCAACGGCTTTCAAACTACAGTACATGAACTCACACGGATACGCGGAGGCATTAAGCAGAAAATAAAAGAAAAAAAATATATTAACAATTTTAAACACGCAAGCCCTTAGTTATATTTCTTTACAAGAAATTCTTATATTTTTTATTACTCTAGAATTTAATCAATTTATTTTACACAACATTTATACATGGGGAGAAGAGAATTCTAACATATCTTCAAAAATGTAATTTGAATATGAAAACTGACAACATACTCTACACCCAAATGGCTCTACTTTTTAAACATTAATTTCAAGCAACGTTATATTGCTATAATTTTCATCTAAAATATTATTAATATACAATGATTTCATAAATAAATATTTTTTACTAGTAGTAAATTAGAAACCGCGATAGCCCAAAGGGCTATGGTCGCGAACTCGTGGCCAGCGTTATTCAGTTAAGGGCCTTAAGTTCAAGTGGCACTATAGACCCATCATATGGATTGGATTGACTCATCTTAAATATATGTGCACAGGCTCAAAGTCACCATTTTAACGTGAAGTGCCAACTCAGGTGTCGTCCTCGTTACTCGACTGGGATTCAGAATTACTTTTTTCGTCACAAATAGCCTTCGTATTACTTTGGAGTATGCCGTAAGCAAAAATCAAATCAAGTCTTAAAGAAAATTTATATTCCCTGAATTTTTATTCATAAAAAGTGCCGTCTGTTCATATAAACATACAGTTAGTTAGTTATACTTTACTCATATTCTAATTTATTAAAACAAAATCAAAAACTTAATAATTAGGAAACGTACATATTTCATTCACTTGGAATTAAAAAATATAAACACATGTGAGGGCATTGCGTGCGTGCAAAAATGAGAGAGAAAGATTAATTTATTCTTTATATCTTGGGGTACTTTTTATCTTAATTATTAGCTAAGGGTACGCCGAGAAAAAAATTTGGAGATCATTTATCTAAATCTTATATCATATTTTCCTGTATTTTAAAATTGATGGTCGCAAAACATTTCAATTTCTCATATTGTGTTCTTTTTATTTCTAGTGTAAATACCTTCATAGCATTGGACGACATATCTGTATATGAAGGCAAATGTACTCCAATCGAGGATAGGAAACCTGATTTTACGTGCGAAGATGGCAAAACGCATATCTCAGATGACTTCAGATGTGATTTTTACAATGATTGCCCAGATGGTAGCGATGAAAAAGACTGTGGCACTAATTGCGACTTTGAAAATGAAGAACCCCAACCCTGTAACTGGATTTCTAGCTCCACTAATAACGCAGCAGCTTGGAATCAGACTCTAGCCAATGGAACTGCTGAGCCGAACACTGATCACACTAAAAACACACCAGGTGAAGGTTACTATATGAAAGTAAATTTCATACAACGTTGGACTCTTAAATCTGAAGCCCATTTTAATAGCCCAGCTCTGATAGAATCAGCACCATCATGTCGTATGTTTTTCTGGTATTATTTCTACGCTTTGCACGATAGTGAAGCCATTTATGTGTATTTTGA
Source organism: Trichonephila clavata (assembly GCA_019973975.1). Classification (NCBI taxonomy): domain Eukaryota; kingdom Metazoa; phylum Arthropoda; class Arachnida; order Araneae; family Nephilidae; genus Trichonephila; species Trichonephila clavata. The sequence continues at coordinate 7,467 of BMAO01013365.1, forward strand.
CTCTGGGCATCAAAGGCCTAAAACTGAAATATTCCGCCTAGAAGCATTTAGAGGAAAATCTTGGCAAAAAGCAGAAGTCTTAATTGGTAGAATACAGAACAGATTTAGAGTAGGTATTGTTGGCAAAAAAGAATCCTTAACAGGTATAATTGCAATCGATGATTTGAATTTTGAGAATTGCCACATTCCGAGAACAGTCGAAGATCCTAAAGAATGCGGCAAAAACCAATTTCAGTGCCAGAATGGAAATTGTATATCTAATGACCTTGTGTGTGATTTTGTTGACGACTGTGGGGATTTCAGTGATGAAAACAGGTTACTTGCCAAATGCGACTTATATCCCGGTAGATGCGATTTTGAAAGTAACAATTACTGTGGCTGGAGAAGAGCTCCTGAGACAGATTATATGTGGCAATTGGCCAAATACAATCCCAGTTATTATTATAATAAAATCATGACGACACGCGACCACACGAGAAATTCCGCCACTGGACAATTTTTGCATTTCAGTAATTCTTATCGTTCGAAAGGTCAAGTCGCTAGAATGGCATCGAAAGTTATGGAAGTGGTTGACAGTTCTTGCAAATTTAGGTTCTTCTATACTTATGGTACAGTATTCAATTCAACAAAATACGATGAGTTAAGAGATATTGGTGCTTTGACAGTTTACGTTCGAAGAGATGAAGTTAATGTGTGGAAGACTATATTTACCGCTCGAGAGCCTCCAGGCCAGTTTTATGAAAAAGTTATTCTGCCTTTGGGAGATCTTAAGGATCCTTTTGAAATCATAGTCGAGAGTCGAATTGGAAGTAATTCTAAGTCTGGAGGATGGACTATAGATGATGTGTCATTCACTACAGGCTGCATCGTTTCAAATAAAACACTACCTCTAAGTATCGTCGATCCAACTCCAGAACCAGTTGAAAAATGTAATGCCGGTCAGTTTTTGTGCGTTGCAGACAAAATGTGCATTGATATGGAGAAAATATGTGATTTCGTTCCTGATTGTTCGGATTCAGCGGATGAAGCCAAATGTGGTTCTTGTACATTTGATGACGACACAAACCCTACTTGTGGATGGAGCGATCGAAGAGAAGGAAAATGGAAGAGAATGAAAGGTGCAAATGGAAATAATGGACTAACATCTGATGTCTCTGGAAGTGGTTATTACATGTATGTGACAAAAGAAAGAACTGGATCTGTATCAAGCTCGGCAATTTTAAGGTCTGTTGATTTCCAACAAGCTTCTTCAACGTGTGAGATCAGTTTCTATTACTTTATGTCTGGTATAACAAATAACGATGCATCCTTAAAATTACAACTACAGACTCATGATAAACAAGATGTGTGGCTGTGGCGAGAAGTTTCGGACCAAGGGAGAAATTGGCAGAATGTTACAGTTAGTATAGGGCGAAGGGATCCTGGATGGCATTTAGATTTTGTAGCAACACATGTTTTAAGTAAAGGAGACGTAGCAATAGATGAAATAAACTTTTTGAGATGTGCACCACCAGAAAAGAGAAAATGCGCAAACAAAGAGGAATTTGCTTGTCTTAGTGGAGAATGCATTAATAGTACTTTAGTCTGCGACTTTAGCTTAGATTGTCCAGATGGTTCAGATGAAAGCAATTGCTCAGATTACTTGGAGAGGTGTGATTTTGAAGATGGTTGGTGTGGTTGGACTCAGAACCCTAAAGCTGATCAGAAATGGGTAAGGACATCAGGTAAAGAAATTGCAGAAGGAACAGGTCCAGACAGAGATCATACTAAAGATAACGAAAACGGCTATTTTCTGATGTCTTCAAGAGGAAGTAGATATTATTATTGGTACAATGCTCTGCTTACTAGTACCTCTTTCATGGCTGATACTTCTGGTAAATGCAAACTAAGGTTCTGGTACCACTTGTATAGTTCTTACACTAGTAAAATCAGTGTATACCTGCAGTTGGCTGATGATATTCGCTTGCGTCATGTTAAAAATATATATGGCTCATCGGGAGAAAAATGGGAAAGAGTAGAAATACCACTAAAAAGTAAATGGAACTTCCACGTCGTAATTGAGGGTAGTCCAAGCTCTGGTAGAAATGGAGAGGTTGCCATTGATGACACATCTTTCACTTTAGATTGCGTGCCTGTATATACAATAATTACAACACCAATACCAACCATTCAACCAAAAGGTATATGTGACAGAAAGGGAGAATTCACATGTGATGACAACTCATGCATACCGATGAATGTTGTATGTGACTTTAAGGTAGATTGCCCCTACGGTAAAGATGAAAGAGGCTGTCCTTCGTTTTGTGATTTTGAACTTGGCTCAAACTGTGGTTGGCAAGCTATCACTCAAGCTGGAGATGGTGTTGAAGTAAATATTACTATTGCGGAAGATGGCAAAAAAATAATACCCCAAGCTCCAGATGTAGACAAAACAACTAATACTAGTCAAGGATCTTATTTAATTATCCATACAAGTCTTGAAACAGAAACTGGACCAGTAGATGAGTACAGAAGCCCCTTGTTTTCCCAATCAGCTTCTCCATGTAAATTCTCATTTTGGTATGCAGCACGAACTGTGTGGTTAAAGCCATTAATTACGCTTGTTTCTGGAGATAAAAACTATGATATGGTTTCAATAACTCAGTCTAACACATGGAGGAGAGAATCCTTTGGAATCGGACGTCAAACAAGCAATTTCTCAATGAGCATCAACAAAAAGGGAGGTATGAGTCGATATGACTATTTAGCAATTGATGATATCGAATTCGTGAACTGTGCATTGCCAAAGAAATCAAACGAAATATGTCTTGGATTCACGTGCTCAAAGAACAGAGGTGGCTGCATTGATTATTCTAGAGTTTGTGATTTAACAGATGATTGTGGAGACAGATCAGATGAAGAAGACTGTGAGAACAAAAATTTCTTAGCTACCGATTTTGAAAATGGTTTCGGGCTTTTCTCACAACTTAAAAATGATAGATACGCTCCTCTTACTTGGGATATAAGAACTGGAACTGCAAACGGGCACATTTATTCTAGAGTCGGACCACCCTACGATCATACACTATCAAACTCAGAAGGCCATTACATAGCTATGACAAGAGGTTCAGCAGGGGCTATGAACGAGAAAGCATGGTTGATTTCAGAAGTCTTGAGGAGTGTAGCCAAAGGCGAATGCGAAATGAGGTTTTATTATTTCATGTATGGTGACAAAGTAAACCAGTTGAATATCCACACTACCACCCAAAAAGATGGAGATTACACTTTATTATGGTCTCAGACCGGTGAAGTCGGAAACTTCTGGATGAGAGGAACTGTGATGCTAAATGATACTGTTCCATTCCAAGTTATTATTGAAGGTAAAGCAGGAGTCACTACTAACGACCTGATTGCAGTGGATGATGTTTCATTCTCTGCAGGATGCAAGTAAGTGCATAGCTTTTTCAAAACTGGTATTTATTCAACAGCTATCTTGTGTTAATTCTGGATAAACATTACTCCTTATATTAGTTAACTATTTTGTATATTTATAGTTATGTTTTAATTAGATGTATTTAGTTAATTTCATCTCAAAACACATTTCAAGAAGAAAATAAATAATTTCAAATAATCAGGCAACTTAAATATATAAGTGATGTTTTTAAACAAATTAATTTAAAAAGTGATTTTAAATCTTGTTCTTTTTAAGTAATCAATATGAGCTATAATAAACCTAACCTTTTTAAAGGTCCCCCTCTCAGAACTTCCTGTGGATGTCAATGGCCCTCCCAAAGGGTCTATAGCCCCATTGCCCTTTTTATAAGTGCAGTGAATGTTTAGGGAAAATATATGGGATTGTACGAGTCTTAGTTATCAGGGATACCAAATATTTCATTCTGTTATGATAAAAAAAATCATATAATGCATAATGTAATTTCATTTCGCTTTAATCAATCACCTTTTCTTTTTAATTTATCATGATTCTGGAAAGAAAAGCTTCCTTTGTGACTCTGATTTCTATTATGTTCTCCATCTCATTTTGTTGTATACTCTGTTCAAAGGAAGACAAATTAAAGATGAATACAATTTATTCAATTCCTACAGAAAATAAAATATAAATTTTCCCATTTGGGGGAACCTCTATAAAAGATTCTAATCACTTTTATGAATAACTGGGAAATTGTAGCCTTTATTTTTCTGCTTTCAATTTTTTGGAATTGATGTATCTGTTTTCAATTTTTATGAATTTAACTTCTTTTGATTTTCCAGTCACTCAATATCACATTTAAAAAACTGATTATTTTTTCATGAAGATTAAAAATTTCTCGGTACATCATACATTCCTGTCAGAAAATACTTAATTTCAATCCTCAAAGAAGAAGTCAACTTTGACCTCATTATTTTTTTTTAATTGATTGAAAAACACAGACGAAATATTTAAAAGACATTTGCCAATGTGAGAAACCAATGTTTCAACTCCATGGTTTTCTTTTCTTTACAACAGATTGCTGAAAGATGAGACTTTACCTCCAAAAGAAGTCACCGGAAGTACCACTACGCCTACGGTATCTCCTACGGACTGCAAACTCAATGAATTCTATTGTAAAGGTGACAAAGTGTGCATCCCAAGCATCAAAAGATGCGACTTCAGAGTGGATTGTAACGACGGAAGTGATGAAGCCGGTTGTGGTGAGCAAAACTTTAATTCTTTACGCCTTGCTTTTGTCTGTTTCGTCTAATACCCTTTTCTCAAGAATTGATCCAGCTAAACCAGGGATGGCAAACCATCGTTGAATGAGATGAAAAGGCTGAGAAACCTGTCCAGCGATAACTAAAAAGTAAAAAATAAATTTAAAGTAAAAAAAAACTTTTTAAAAATAAGCTTTTATTTAAACGCGCTAAAGAGAATAAAATAAACTTTTCCTTTAAAACTTTTGTTTACTATCAACTTAGTACGCCATTACACAATTTATATGATATAAAAGCTTGTCGACAGATTTACCTGTGTAGATAAACAAGTAAATTAAATAACTTGATCTGATTGATTTTAATTTTTAAAAATTTCAAACTATGTAAATACGAGTACTTTAATCTCGTGACAAGCTTTTATAACATATAAATTGTGTAATGACATTATAAGTAGATAGTAAAAAAAGTTTTAAAGGAAAAGTTTATTTTATTCTAATTAGCGCGTTTAAATAAAAACTTGTTTTTTTTTTAAATTTAGTTTTAATTTATTATAAATACTAGCTGTTCTTCGCACGGGTAAATTGAAAAATTAAACAATACAGATGGAAGGAGAAAGAAATTTTTTATGAGTTAATTTTACGTGAATTAGAAATTAAACGAAACAAAAAGCTTTTTGCATATATCAGCTGAACAAAAAACAATATTTGTTATATTTTAAGTCTGTAGATCTATCAGCTGATAAAAATGACTTTTCTTTTATTTATAACGCCCCCGTATCTTCCTTGTGGGTCGATTTTTGAAAACACCTTCCTAAACTGATCTCTGCTCGGAAACAATAACACATTGTAACAAATTTTGAGTAATGGACGCTTAAAATAGTGAAAATAGATCTGGATGTGTAATACGTTACTATTACTTTCTGTTGTATTTATTTTATGTTAAAATTGTAATATTCGCAAGCAATGCCGCTCCTTACATTATAATGGCCATTCAATAGAAACATAGCGAAATGTTGATGATAGAGCCAAGTTGGCATCATTTTTGGTGACCATGTTAGCAATTTGGTGATTTATTGAACGATGCAGAAGTTGATATGTTGTAGTGCCACCTGGTGGGGAGCTGCAACAAAAAGGATACCACAAAAACCTTCTCCACAAAAAAATACAAACACATGCCAATTTTCATAGTGATCGGTTGAACGGTGTTGGAGTGAAGCGAGGTCATATATACAAACATCCATTTATATATATAAAGAGAGAGACATTGAATCGATTGTGAGAGCGGGAAGGTGTTTTTTTAAGGCAGAAAGTTCTTTGTTTGAGTTTAAAAAAAGTAAAAACAGAGTGAATGCTTTAAGAATGCCTTTTTTAATATTATAATGTGTTTATCTACTACATTTCAGTCAAGCCGTATTGTGACTTCACCAACAAAGATATGTGTGGATGGGAAGTTTATCACAAATTCAGAAACTACACTCGAGCGAAACGTCAGGTAACAGATGACAGTGTTTTCCAATGGATTGCAATTCAAGCTAAGGATGAGCATACAAAGGTAAATTTAACTTTGCATTACCTAAAACTATACACTAATCTTTCTTTATTTCAGAATATAACCAGAAACTTTTTATGCAGTATTTGGTTTTTATTCTCTTTTAAAAAATAAGAAGGCTTTTCAAATTTCCAAGTTATGATTTAAAGTCCATACATTTTTCAAGATAAAATATTTCAGATAATGTTTCTTATAATTTCATTCTTAAAACAGAAATTATAAGGGAACCGGGAATTTTTAAACTGAAAATTTATGAGAAATAATATATAATTAAAATATTGTATCATTAAACATTAAATAATTTGTGTTAAAGCTTTTTATTTTAATTTTTGCAAACGATTTCTGGTTGAATAAAGAAGCAACATTTGTCGATGGTAGAAAATATGTTTATTTGAATTCTTTATAAATTTAAATAGAAATGAAGTATTAATATATATCGAAAATAAAGTTCCATAAATATTATAGCAATTTTTTTTCAAACATTTATTTGGACCAATTTTATGGATTTATTTTGTGAAACGAAACGGAGTTCTCATATTAGTGTTAGGGGATAAATGATCCAGAGAGACATCATAATAACTTTTTTCATTCTTTTACCTTAATACATTATTGTCTTATTTGGCAACTCTTAGTAGGCGCAAAACAAGTTTTGAATAGATAAACCCTAATCAATAATCAGGATTTACTTAACTGACAACAATTAGAGTAACGTACTGTGAACGAAAACAGTCGGGCTAGAGATAAATATATTTAAGCTTTATTTTATGGCTACGACATTACCATCTTCCATACTTCACCTTCTATATCTTCCTTTTCTCTTCACCAAACCGGTTCTACCTACTCGCTTTCTCGGGTTTAGCGCCTTTTCTGTCCCCTACAATCTCAGGTAGTCCTGATTGGCTGTTTCATCCCTAACGAAATCAACTAGTATTTTATGGCTTTAATGTTTGCCACAATATCTTTGAATAATAGCCAATCGGGCTCAAAATCTTATACAATTTTAAGCAGAAGTCATACCAAAATCCGCAAGTTTTAATATAACCCGCGAACTCTAATAACGACCTAACCATTTTATATCCAATCTCAATTCATTTCTCTTTAAGTGGCAATTTCCATCTACATATATCACGGCCTCAAATCAGTCAAACAATCCGTGAAAAGAGACCAGCTGGGTGGAGTGGTTGGTTTGTCGCTAGCCTTCTGCACCCAAGGTTGCGGGTTTGACCCCGGCTCAAGTAGGTGGATTTTTGTGATGCAGAAAATGGACAGCGGCCATGTCGTATGATTATACGGCATGTATCCCTAGAGTGTCTGTTCGGCTTGAGTGCTCTCGGTAAAATTAAAAATCCTAGTACAGGTTCACATCGTCAGAGCTCAGGTGCCTCCCTCTGGGGAAGAAACTGGGCGTCAAACTTACCCGCGACAATTGGTATCTACTTACATGGTGGCGCACTAAAGAGTGATACCAGTTCCTGGGGATATACTTCGTCTGCAATGGTAAAAATTCCAATCCAAAGCCCCAATGGATAAAAAAAATCCATGAAAATGGTTTGAAAAATCGCTACATAGATATGTATTTAATGTGAGAGGTATTCACATAAAATAAAGCATGTAATTTTGAATTATTTTGAAGTTAATCTGTAATAGAAAAAAAATCTCAAATACATTTTATTTAAATTTAAGTTAAGTAAGCTTAAAGCATGTGTTACAACATATTTAAAATATGTATTAAATAATTTTTTTTTCCAAAAAAATAATATTACTCTGCCGAAGGAAATAATTACAAAACTTAAGTAGTGCTTACATATTAAACCATTGACAAAATCACCAAATCAAAAGATGTCACCAGATGATAAAAAATACCACCAAAAGATGTTTAAAAAATACCGCCAAATGCTGCCATCGGTATTATCATTATGTTATAGTGGGTGATAAAAGTTTCCGATATTGGGCACAAATTGCAATATTTGGCGACATGTTTTGATATTAGTCGACATTTTAATACGTAAGTATCACTTAAGTTTACCGAAAATAAAATTTACAAAAGTACTTGAAACAACTAAAATTTATTTCAAATATTTTATATATTCAATGTTAAGTATTTATAAATTGAACGTTAGCTGTGTATGAACTCAATAATAATTTGTAGCCATTTAGTACTTATTTTCAGTGAATATTTACTTAGTAAATGCTATTAGAATTTAACTGAAGTACAAACCAAAATCATCAAATCCAATATTTTGTCCCCTAGGTGAATATAAACAACCGACCAAAGACCGATCACACCACCAATACAACAGAAGGATGGTACTTATTAGCAGATGGTGCACCAGGCAGAGCAGGTGATATCACTTCTCTGATGTCTCCTGAGATTTCATCTACTCACGCCCGATGCTCTCTGGACTTTTGGATTTACTGCGATAGGTGGTCCTGCAACCTCAACATATATGCTGGACAAGAAGGACCTTCTTTCAAAAAAGTGTGGGAATCTTTCACGGGTCTTTATGGAAGTACGTAGAACGTTCTCTCTGTCATTGCAGAATTTCTATGTTTGTAAAAATTGATTTTAAGAGGAAGACCACTACGGTATCCTTTTGTGTGCAGTATCCAATGAGTGGTCGAAGTAGTTTTAAAAATGTTTAAGTAAATTCAAATGAACATTTAAAAGATAAAAAAATGGGCAGTTATAGAGACTGTCGATAGAAGTGAAAACTTAGAACTTTTTTAGTATTAAAATTTGAAATTTCATAATGTTTGAATTAAAATTATCAACATCAATCTGGTTTTCACATTTATTGACACTCCGAGCAACAACTAAATGCGCATGTTTTTATATGGTTTTTTTATTATTCAAATATATAAGGGCTATACAAGATCATGACAAAATATAAATACAATTCAAATGAAATAAGAATTAATATACTATCATATTATTTATGGATAGTATTTGTATTTACTTAGATTTCAATGTATTTGATTTTTAACATTATTTTAATTGTTTGCATCATTGTCATCATTAATTTCAACAATACTGTCGATAGCTCTTACACTTAAGTGGACTCAAAAGTCTCTTAACACATATAATTCATGACACAATCACGACACAGTTTTTTTGTGGACTAGCGTTTTATTAATTATTCATAACTTCTTTTTCATTTACATCGGATTTGCAGGGCATGCGCAGTTCAGGCAGCACAATTGGGATTGCGCAGATACAGTTTATACATACATTACTACAGACACAATAACACACTCTACTCTCTTAATTACACAAATAGCGCTTCGTATGCCGTGAACTGACAAATACTTAGACTTTTTGTACTTTCAATTATTTCATTTTGTTCTAAAAAAGATACAATAGGCTTATGGTAACTAAAGTATGAAAGGAAAATGTTTGATTCAAATTTATCTAAAGTATCGCGTAAAAACCACATCGATCGTTGTTTTACATTTTGTAGTACTATGCTTTCGAACGTAGGACATATTTAAATGAAGTATCTCATTTAGAAAATCAATTTATGGTAGATTTTTATCATCTGCAAAGTTAATATTGAAGTCTCTACTCAAAATCATTGTTACATTATCATATTTTTGGCCAAATCTTTTTCGAGCTTTTCAGAACCTTCTTTTGTATAAATCATCAAATTTTTGAATAAAAATTGTTGTATTTGTCTCATAGATTTTCCAGGCGAAATATAAACGGACATCATTAATATGTATTGCCCATTCTCGGAATCGCAGCGAGCAATGCACAGTATATACACATTGAACTTTTCACTAAATCCATTGAATTTCACTTATAAGATATACACAGCACTATACATCAGCTGTATAGGTACTGATATACTGCATGTCGGTAACGCGAACGCACGAGATTTTACCCATCCAAAAAGTGTCTAAGCGAACAGCACACTGCGCATACGCCAGTCAGAGCATGTCGGTGACGCGAACCCATTTCCCCTACCAAAAAGTGTCCAACGCCGCTAAAGCAGTTTTCACTTCAAAAATTAAATTGTTTTGACTCTTAGGGATCAATATTTGTAGTTATAGCAATAGATTGATATATAATTAGTATTTAATAGTTTCAGATATTTTTATTTCACATATAATTAATTTCCCTGTTCCTAAATATTTTCTTTCTAATCGAGAGATTTTAAACTTGGCCTTTTCTTTTCAGAACGATACTCGCAAGACTGGACTCACGCCAGGGTTTTCCTGAGTTCTCTGAACAATTTCAAAGTCCGTTTTGACGCAGTACGTCCATACACCTACTCAAGTGCCGTAAGTTTGGATGATATAGCTTTCGAAGACTGTGTCCCGCCTATAATAGTGGATCCCTTGAAAGATACTTGCAATCAATCACAATTTATGTGTGGTAACGGAAAATGTATCGATGAAAGTCTGCTGTGCGATTTCAACGATGATTGCTCAGACTACTCCGACGAAAGGGACTTCCAATGTCAACCATATGTAGCTCGTTGCAACTTTGATGGTACTCCGTGTCGAACATGGACTCTCGAGGCCGATGGAAAGACCAGTTGGACCGTTTCATCCGCCACTACCTCTATGTATTCAAGCCTTCCAAACAGTGACCACACAACACGTTCCGCTCTAGGTCAGTAACAAACACTCGATATCTTTAGTCTTGAGAGGCCACCTTTGAAGAACTTATTATTATATTCTATGTTATTCATTTTAGAATTGAGTGTTAGTCAAATTTTAATGACTTTCAAAAGCCTCAAAAATTATTTCAAGGGTCTTCCAAAGAATGATTTTTATTAAGGGTTATTTATGAGCCCGTTCATTAATATTGTTCCAATCCTGTTCTTTATGCGGCTTTATTGGGTTGGTGAAAGGGTTAGAAGATGGAGAATTTCAAGATGATTTTCCGTATTGAATATGCATGTTACTGCATGTCTGTATAACTTTATAGCCTAGCCAATTTGAAAAATATACTAGGTTATACAGAGTCATATTATCTGTAATATCAAGTAGGCAAAATGTGGTAAGAATTTGGGATTTATATGAAATATTCGTGAAACTTTTCCATACATAACTTCATACAAAGGATCCAGATATTCCCGAAATATTAAAATGTCTTTAGGAGTTCCCAGCAATTAATATTGCACCCAGATCATCGTTAAATGATAATGTATAAACATTTAACACTCAAACCTTCCAAAACAAGTTGAATGAAGAAATCAAGCGCTCGATAGATAAGTCATCGTGCATAAGTCACATTAAGATGTCATCGTAAAATGCTGTTATTACAATGGCTAGCAATTATATCTACTAAGTTACTTCAAGTTCCATTAATCAAAAATGAATTTAATGTACGTTAATAAGTCTAAAAAGTGCTTAATTTAAAAATGTCTAATAGAATAATCTTCCTATATTGGTTGTTTCCATTAAAGACAAAGCTGTTCTAGAAAAACTTTATGTCCATTCGATATGTACCACATCAATACTCATTCGAAATAATTCTTTTACCTTTCAGGAAAATTCTTGTCCGTTTCATCTGGATGGTTCACTAAACAATTTAAGCCCAAAGTGCGTTCCCCTACGATTGATAAACTTTCCGATAAATGCAAGGTAATAAAATATATATTCCTATTATATATATATATACGTAAAATCTCGTGGTTACAGTTTAGTTCATTTTATTCTTGATTAAAAACTTAAATTTTTTTTTCCTGTGAAATTGAATGAAATATTGTTTTAAATAACAGATCAAATTTTCAATATTTTAAAGAATGTATTGTTTCTATATATTTTGTTATATTTAAACAAAATACAACCAGAAAATAAATTCTGAATGGTTATTATGAATAAATCGATGAACATTTAGAAATAATTGCAGTTTGATGTGCTGCCAACCGGTAACACTTTTTGATATAGTTTTCATCACGATTACAATGACATTTTAGTTGAACGCCAGACATAAGAGTTGTATTCCTTCTTCTCTCGAATAAATATTTTTCTAACAATGCAACAAATTAATAATTATAGTTTACTATATATATCATTTTAAGTCTCATTGACTTTTTCCTGTTATAATAGGTCTTATGTCCTTTATGTCCTTGAGTATCTATTTCAAAATTTAAGCTCCTGATTTGTAGAATATTCAATCATCTATACCATCTTTCTTTTGATTTTATGCATATATATATGGAAATTATTATAAAATCAAATTACCTTTTAAAACTATCTCCCAATACAAAAATAACTCAAAAATGGTTTTTGATTACGGCTGTCTTCGCACAATATTAATGAATAAGACCCACAATTGGAACTTTTCATTCAAACAAAAAAGTTCGTGTACAAATTATTTTCAGACTTCCTTATCCTGTACATATGGGATCACATTTTAGTATAGTACTCAATTCTGTCTGAATTAAGTACTATACTAAATTTCTTCTGATATAAAATGTCCCCCATATATCATCCTCTATACTGTAAAGTTAAATAAGTTTTTAATTTTACCTTATAAGGGGAAAATGCACATGTTTATGGGATACTTTCAGACTTCAAATACACGGTATAACAAATTAATGTTATGAGTTACAACATCCTGAATTTATATGAAGACTGGAACATTTTACATAAAAAACGTTTTTTGAGTTTCGTTTAAGCTCTTTGATATGAAACAATGGCTAGTTTAATTAACTTGATTTTATTACTTGCTTTGTCTTGTAGGTTCGTTTCTGGTATAACTCCGTCTATTCCGTCAACGCAGTTCGACTTTACAAGAGAGTCAACTACAACGATGATGGCTTAGAATTCTTGAAAGAGTTTTCTTCAGATATTACAGGTTTCTGGCATTATGCTGCTTTTGAAATAGTCAATCCTAAGCAAGAGTATTTCCAGGTAAGAATAGGAACGGCCTTATTGTGACATATTTTTGATCCCGTAAAACTGTTTCTTTTTCTTGTATTTTATCTCATTATTAAAAAAAAATGCTTGAACGCGAATTTTATTTTATGTTAAATTAGTTATAAATTTAGACTCGATTCTAAATCATAAATGGCAGATCACTTTATTTTTTCAATCCCTATATATACTTATTAAAAAGTTATTTATTTATAACTGTTTTAGTATAATGAAATCTTTTCAGTACTTTCTATTCTTACGCTCAGCTTAATGTAATGATATATTGCTTAAGTTTTTCCAATTTTTTTAATTATATTGCGCTCTTTACAATTTTTTTAGTGCATTTGCTCATAAAATAAAAAAACTTGCAATGAAAAAATATCAAAAGAGGTAAACAGAATAAAAAAAACATTAACATAGATAAACAAAACTTTGTAAAAAATCAAAGAAATGTATAAATAAATGAATTAAGATTACAAAAGAAATTAGAAATAAGGTTCGCAAGAAGAAATAAGTAGACAAATTAAGAATAGAAATGAGAATTTAACTCGTAAATCCCCCCTCAAATATGCTATTATCTTTCTCGCTTCATTTATTCAAATATATCCTTTGTTAGATCAAGCAAACAAAATTTTCATGTTTGAAATCCTTATAACGCAAATTAGGATGTAGCAAAACATGTTACACATTGCAATACTTTTTAGAAATAATATTTTCAATTAATCATTTTTAACTCTATTTTCAAGATTGTTCTGGAAGCCCGTTTGACAGATAATTCTGGCAGTATTAATATCGATGACATTTCTTTAACTCCTGATTGTCATCTTGTAACAGGTAAGTTTTAATGAAATATATATTGTTTATTTCTTTAATCTTTTCAATAGTTTCTTAAATTAATGTAAAAAGCATGTTTTTAGTGTAAAGTATTAAGATAATTTTTCATCCTGTAGAAAATCATAAAACAAGAGTTTCTCTGTTTCATTGAAAATTGTGACGAGTTGAACAAAAATTTGTTTTACTTGCTAGTAAAATTGCTGAAAAAATAACGATGATTAAGTTCCAGTTAATTCAATAAAAAACAACCGTTATTGTAAACTCTTACGGTACAATTTCAAAAATTAAGATCTTTACCTTTAATCACCAAAAAAATCTTTGCTCTCATTTTAGTTTTTAAAAAATCTATTATTAAAAATACCTCTTTCAAGTATTATATTCCGAATGTAACTGTATCGTATTTTTACGTAAAAATCATTGGCTGTTATAATATAATTTACTATAACTATGTTGTTACTTTTCACTAGAAAGTTTTGAATTAAAGTACAAAACGGATGCGATTAAAATTTTGAGAAATATCTCTAACTCTCTTGAGAAAGAAAAATATTCTCGAAAATTTAAATTAGATTTCTGTGGGATCTTAATATCCAGACCAAAAAAATTCCAATTTAGTAATAAATATTTCTCTTTAAACGTTAAAATAATATTAAATCTTATAATTTTTTTTTCATCAGCTGATATCGATATTCCTGGTAAGCCCACTACACCTCCTCCCGTCGACGATTGTGCACCCGAACGTCTGACCTGCAGAAACAAAAATTGCTACACCCACTTACAAAGGTGTAATTTCATTGATGATTGTGGTGATAATTCAGATGAAGAAAATTGTGGTAAGTTAGATTGAATTCTTTGAACTATATAATGAATCACTATATTAATTTCTTCAATTACCGCGTAATGTAAACAGAAGTACAAGTCTTGTACAATTTCAGGTACTTCTTGCGACTTTGAAAATGGAACATGTGGTTGGTATAATCCTCCTGGATATCGTGGCAACTGGACTATAAAATCAGGAAAAAGCAATTGGTATGGTAGTTTGGAAAAAGATCATACCCTTGGGACAGAAGAAGGTGAGTTTTCCTCATTTGAACGAGATTTAGAAAGTGTATTAACATTATACATTTCTTCGGTGACCTCTTGGAATCTGGATTGCTCGCTACAAATGATAAAAATACCCCCCCCCACTCTAAAGAAAAACATGCATTTCAAACTGTTGTTAAATTATAGACTTGCAAACGTAGGATTTCTATAAAGGCTTCTAAAGCTAAAAGTAATATTACATATTACACGAGACGTGTTTGGGAACTAAGTACCGTTTCGTCCTACCGCAACCGCAGAGGTAATTTTGCAGTTCAACACTTTCGCTCACATATCCTTAGTTGATTGTCAATCCTCAGTAACACTATTACAGCCAGAATGTGTGTTTTTTACACATGTTAGGGAGCGTTCAAAGTGTTTGAGACGATTGCTGATCCTGCCGACTGTGAAGTGCATTCTGAAGGCAAGGAATTTAACGTAAGTTGAAGTTCATCTTCAACTTCTAGAGATTTATGATAAAAATTAAATGAACGATGAAATGAGGAGAAAGTGAGTTCACCAATTCAATGATGGGCGAACCAATGTTCATGAGGAGGCGTGGAGTGGACGACCTTCTGTTGTCGTTGATGGTGTGGTTGAAAAAGTGAATGAGAAAATTCGTGTAAACAGGCTGTTCACGATAAGATTTTTTCTGTAATGAGTTTCTAAAAATTTCAAAAGCTGTTCACTGACGGCACCTTTCTTTAAGGAAGGTATAAACAAGTTGGTTTCTCAATATGAAAATGCCTCAACAATGGTAGTAACTATGTAGAAAATTATTTTTCGACATGCTCTTTCCTGTAAAAAAAAATTTTGTGTTGGAAAAAAAAAATTATGTGAGTTTTTCCAAAGCGGTATTTGGTTTCCCGACACATCTCGAATAGTATAAATGAATTATATATTAATATATCATATATTATTATAAATATTGTAATATAATATATGTTATTTAACTATAAATACAATACGTTGTATCATTCATATTATATAATTACTCTCATTAATTACATAAACTATAAAAATCATATAAAATTATGCAATATTTATTGTTATAGAAAAAAGAGGCTCTAAAATGGATCAATTGCCACCACAAATTTCGAAAAGGGAAATGAGAATCGTTTAATTTAAGTATGTAAAAAATATACATATTTAAGTTAAGGGCCTAAAGAAAGGCCTAGCTATTGATAAAAAAAATGAAACTATTCATTTTTTTTAAATAATAGCTAGGCCTTCCTCATCGGGATTCCAGGTATTGAATTTGATTTAAAAACATGACCCTGCGGTTGCTGATGAAGTTGAAGACACCGAATAATTAGACATTTTACTAAAATCAACATTTTTATTTATCTTTCAATTTAGAATCAAGAAATTTCTTATTCCAATACAATGTGCAACTTAATTACTAATCCAAACATCTATAACAATTAATTGGTTCACTTATCTCTAGATACAATTCGATAAAATGTTACTCATCCTGGCTTGATGAATTAACTTCTGTACGCCGAAAGATCCTCTTCCTGAAATTCGGAGAGTTTTGATTCTTAATTCTAATAATTTAAATTCTATAATAGCCTAACAATCATTGACCCTTTTTCACACATCGCTAGAATTTAAAGAGCAATTCCCATTAACATAAATCATGGTTCTTCTGCGGGAAGCGATTTTATGAATATATAACAGTTAAGAAATATTTTTCCACGGAGGGTTAAAAAAAAAGGTAAGGATAGGACCCATTACAAACCTACATTTTCTGATTAAATCAGAGGGTATAGAAAGAAAACTTCGAGTTAATTAAAATCGTTCCGAAAATGTTAACATTTTAAAATTCGATTTAGTAAATTTTACTTGAAAACTAGATGCGTTGAAAAAGTTCTGCCTTAACCCATAAAGATTTACGTAAGAGTTCTGACACATTTAAATTGTGTCAAAATTAATACTTTACTCAAAATGTTTATCTCTTCGTGAAAATTTTCAATTTATTAACATACTTAAATAATTGCGTACTTATGTGCATCGTTTCTCAATAGAAAGGTATAATCCAAAAGCAATTTCCAATTCAACAGTTATATATTGTCGGAAATAATAATAAATGGGATGATTCCTGTTTTCTCTCGCTTTCTTATGATTCTTTTTGTTGCTTTAATTTACTAAAAAGAAAATTGGATTTTGCATTTAATTTTATTCATGATGTAATGGTTGTCTAATCCAGTCCTTTATCTTTAAAGGGCCTTTCTTTGATTCATTTCAATCCTGAACTCCCCAAGGCAGCGTAATATCCTTAATTCCTTTTGA
Source organism: Trichonephila clavata (assembly GCA_019973975.1). Classification (NCBI taxonomy): domain Eukaryota; kingdom Metazoa; phylum Arthropoda; class Arachnida; order Araneae; family Nephilidae; genus Trichonephila; species Trichonephila clavata. Next base: position 24,756 of record BMAO01013365.1, read on the forward strand.
TTGATTCCCCACTTAATAGGAATAGTAAATTAACTCTGCGACCTTAATTCTTAAAAATTTTCATATCGTCATATTTAGAACATTCTAGATATTTTGTAGGTTTAAAGAACCTGAAGACTTTTGATCAGAAGAAAACGGTTTTATCCTAAGCTTCATTGGCTTGTTACCATGCTGTCGCTGCTTTTTTATGTTTTTAATGTGTTGCTCTTATATAAATATGTGTCTTTCACAAATTAAAAGCTTAAAGTTATCGCCTGTAAAGGAAAGTGTGTATATCATGTATTTCTCAATTCTATCAGAAACGACTACAAAAATGTTATACAAAACTCACGATTTCCAAGCATATATTTTCGTTTACAATATATATATATATATATATATATAATGAAGGTTGACTAGCCGTAAAACTTTATGAAGCAACGTTTCTGAAACAAATGTTTTGAAATAAAATATATACTTCGGATGAATTTAAAAAGATACCAGACAGTAAAAAATATCTAAATTCAAATGGCTAAAAAATGTAAAAATTATTAAAAAACATGTGAAAGGAAAAATTTCACATGTTTTTTACTAAAAATAATTTTTTTAATAAAATTTAATTTATTTTTAAAATTGGATATCATTTGTCCCATTGTTTTATTTTTAGAGTCCACTTTTTCATAAGTATTCTACTACCATCAAAGTGCAAAGTGAATTTTATACTAGCATAACATTAAGCAGACTTTTTCTTCAATTATTGATTATTTTTATGTGTCTTTAGGACATTATTTAATGCCTTCTGGAATGGTGTTAATGGGAGATGTGGCTCAATTACATACTGATAACTACGTTATTTCTGGAGCCAACTGTAAGATTTCTTTGTGGTACTTTTTGGACAAAACGTACAATGCTCCTCTTCGTATCCTTCTGGAACACAACACACGGAATAACAAGGTAACTGTTGCCATATAAGTTTGTGAAATTACCACTGAAATTCTTAAATCGTGTATACTTTATTTGAAATTAATACAATTTTATATATCTGTGTATATTTAATTTGAAATTAATACAATTAGATACTGTTGACTAAAATAATTAAGCAGACTGTAAATTCCTCAAATTTTACTAAGCAAAACGGATACCAACTATATGGGATCGCTATAATTTCGAACTGATAAGAAAAATTGAAACAGTTGGCCCGGAGCCAAATCAATACACCAAGAGCTTTCGCCAACTGGCTCCAACAGATGCTATATCTTCCATAGATGCAAGTTTGTCGTGTTTTAAAAAAGTGTGTTTCAAATTTGAAATGGAATTTGGTTAAAGTGTAATATGGGGGGGGGGCCTTGGCGATGTCAATTACTTTTGGCGACCGAAACCAATAGCCAAGCTACTTCACTTAGCGATAGATGTCCGGAAGCTAGAATGAATTCGTTATCTCATCATAATATCTATATAAAAATCGCCAAATTCAAAGGCCACACTACACTTGAGCCATGGAATTTTGTAAATAATAGGTTTTTTGCATTGCAGCTTTCTTTACTCTAAATATTACTCATAAATAAACAAATATTTTAAATATTGTTTAAACTGAGTGAACAAACACATTTCGTTAATCATTATTTTCGGAATGATTTTACCTAGGATAATTAGTTTTAAGTCCTGACTCGATTTCTTCCAAAGGATAAAAATCAAACCAGATTTGCTGCTTTACTCGACATGTACGATCCGCGCTGATTTTAATAAATATGATTTACTATTATTTATTAAATTAAATTATTTATTTTTGTTCTATTTTGTTATACTTCTTCAATGGAGCAAACTCGTTCATTTCTCAGTATTTATATAAATATGTAGGAACTTAAGTTAATTGAATCTTTTAGTTTCCCTTTAGTTAGGAAAAATTAGATTTGGAATGAGACTGGGAAATGTAGAGTTAAAGAATGGACTTATTAACCATCACGTGCTAATCCAGTGACCCCCCCCCCCTCCACAAAGGAAAAAAATATTCCTGTGCTGACTATTGCTTGACGTGTTTGAACATGTTATACTTTCAATGGGCGTACAACGGGTTACAGCTATAAAACGGATAACAGTAACAGCAAAAATATGTGGAAAGGTAAGCACATATTTTTGTTGTTACTGTTTTCCATTTTATGGCTATGAACCCATTGTACGCCAGTGACGGTTTAAGCTCATTTCGGGCCCTGGCACAGAAAATCTACAAGTCCCGTTGGCCTGGAGGATCGAAATTTATAATCAGAAAGACTGCTTAAGTCCAGCTTATCCGGGCCCTTCTGGGCACCTGCGGATTCCTGGGCACCAGCCCCAAGCACCCAATGGATAACCCGGCACTGTTGTACGCCCGTTGAAAATAACTGCTTTATTATGGGGTCTCAGGGGTGTTAACTTTTTTTGGAGGGCTGAAACTTAAACAATATTCAAATACATATAACTCTTTGAAATTAAAATTAAATAATTCGAATCTTTTACACATTATTTATAAAGAAATGGGGCTTCAGAAAAGTGTAAAATGTTTAAAATATAATCATAATTTTAAAAATTATAAGCATATGAAAATAAGAAAAATATTTGGATAAGAAATATTAATTAAGTTTTATGGCGCGCATGCTGTTTTCAAAAGTATTAGCTTTAATTACTAGCAATAAGTTGATATATAAAGTTAAATGTATCCTTATTACACCGTAGTAAATTTAAATAAATAGAATAATAAATTTAATTTTTTAAAAAATAAAAAAATAATATTTTTATACTTTTTTTTTGAAAACTTTAATATTTTTCAAATATTTTGAAAGATATAAGATATATTATTCTTAATTTACTAGGGCTTAAAGAGCATGGAACATTTTATAATTCTATAAAGTTTTGTGCATCAAAGGCTACTATTTTAGAAAATAGCGGGTGCGACGCAAAAATTACTTAATATTTATTACAAAAGTATTTCTTATTTGCATATGCTTATAACTTTTAAAATTATGATTATATTTCAAATATTTTGTACTTTTTTGAAACCAGAATCCTTTGTAAATAACATGTAAAAGATTCGAATTATTTAAATAAAATTTAAAAGAAGTACACCTGTTTGAAAATTGTTTACATTTTCACCTCTCGAGACAAAGTTAACACCCCTGAGACCCCTTATTGAAAATGTAGCATTTTCAATAATAGAATAGTTATTAGCCAACAAGTTTACTTTGCGATCAAATCTATCACGTGATTTAAACGTCAGATGAATAATTATAATTCAATTATTCACCCATTGTAACTAAATTATATTTTCCTTCATATTCATAATGATACGTAGAATTTAGATTTAGATTGATGTATCGATTTAATGGGTACTTACTTATTATACCATCATCCAATTTCACTAAAATCGAAAGACGTCGCCAAGTTGCATGTGTGAACAAGATCGTGTTTGTACAAGAGTGAGAACAGTTTTCCACTAACGGCTGCATATCGCAGCATTTGGCGATGTCATTCCATTTAACGAATTGGTCGACGTATAATACGAAATTACCATTGAATGGCAGTTGCTACTTTCACCTAGTATCATTTATGTAGGATCTACGAATTTTCTAAGGTAAATTTTAAAAAATAATAAATTTTTCATCTGAAATGAATTAAATGAAATTGAAGAATAAATACGTGCATAGTTAAAAGTGGCAAAGCTAAACCCTGTTCAGTATTTCCGACTGCTTTTCACACATTAAAGTATTTCTTAAAAAAATCTTAGCTATGAATTAAAAGTCCGTATTTATATATTAGTATGAAGAACTCTGGAAATTAAGTGAAGATGGAGACGCCGAATGGAAGCAAGCGGAAGTAGATATCAAGACACAAGAACATTTCACAGTCATTATTGAAGCTGGTCTTGGAAATTCTTATCTATACACAATGGCCATAGATGATATTGAATTCAAGAAATGTAGCCCTGGTAAGCTATTTCGTATTGTATTGTGCAAATATTTCTGTAACGGTTCAAATTCGAAGCTGTAATCGCTTAATGTTTTAAAGGATAGAGCATATTTTTTTTCGGATTTACAAACATTAATATAATTGAACGACTTTACTAACCTATAAACGACTTAGTTAATTTCCAAATTTAGCCATGTATATTTAAATCAATCAATTTTTTTCACTGTGTAAATTATTTTTTATACTTCGTCTCCTATACTGTAATGGTAAATTACAATATTAATTCAATTTTACTTAATAAAGTTAAAAAAAACCCTGAAATATTTAAAATTATGTGTTTTGCATCTTAAAACCTTACGGTCATATCACGAAATAATTCGTGTTTTCTGAACGAAGTTGTTAAGGCACATCTGCTGTGGTTGATTGTATCCATTTCGTATATTTAAATGTTTACATCGGTAATGAAAACATTGGCTCGATCTAGTACAAAAATGCTGCTGTGGTAACAAAGAAAAAACAATGCCCGCTCATTTAATTTGTTAAAGTTTAAATTATTCGAATATGTTTTATTTTATTTTAGTCACTTGTATTGATAATATCCAGATTTTTTAACAGAATAAACTTATTAATTTTTTTGAAAAAAATCATTTTGCTGAAAAGGTTTATATGAATATATATTTTAGTTAGAAATAATTTAATCAAAATTTTAAAAAAATAAATCCTTTTCTTTCGAAATTAACATTTTCATTAAAACTCTAAATTATTTATTCTTCAGAACACCCGCCTGTTGAGTGTACGAGTGAAGAATGGATGTGTGAAGACAAACTAAAATGTATCAAAGTATGGGCTCACTGTGACGGAAAGTACGACTGTGACGATAAATCCGATGAACATATGTGTCGTAAGTAAATTATGCTTATCCTAGAGATTTCTTTACTTGTCCTAATATTATTATTAAAAGATATTTTTTAAATTGTACTCGAGAAACTGAAAGGAAAAATTAAGCTGAAGGCATATAAAGAAATATAAGTATTTTTTTAAGCAAAAAATCTTTCAGGTGTATTTGAAATAAGGAATTAAAAATTTGGAGACATATGAACAACTTTACTTGATAACTGAAAATAACAATCAAAGTGATATAGGATCGGAAACTAGAAAAACATTTTTCCTAGCGCTGAAGAAGCTGATTAATGTTTGCTTAGTTAGCAAAAGGACTAAAATTGTGTCGCAACAAACGTTCATAAGATTTGTTTTAACTATGCGTCTTGAGGGCATGTTCTTGAACAGGGAAAAACAAGAAAATTCTATCCATCTTTTATTGGATTTCTTCTAAGTTAGTTTTTGCTTATTCAAAATCGACTCAATTCTTTCATTTGAATTTCACTACTCTTTTTGTAGGTAATTTTCAGTTCTAACATAGGTCTTTTTCTGCTTTTGACCAATACGTCATCAGTTTAAGCGTTTTACTGCTGCCAATGCTTGCCTTTTACAGAAATTTCTTTAAAAATGTATATTTGTTTCAGATATGCAAATGATTGAAAGTCGCAGATATAATTTTATGTATAAAATTGAATAAAATAGTATCTGCAGGCAATTTATTGAGAACGGGTTTGAAAAGAGAAGGGCTTTGAAAATTGTTAATGACATTTTTCACTTGATATAAATATAGAATAAAACAATGCATTGGATAAAAATATTGACAGTATTAATTTTAAAAATTAGCAATAAATAAAAAAAGATAGCAAAAGGATAAACTTTTAAGATAAAGCAAGGACCTCGAAGAGCTATGTAATCAATCTTGATCACATTTTAATATAACAATCTATAAATATTTCTTCAAAATATACTTTAATTAAAGAACTGTTCCTGGTTTATGAAGTAATAGGAGCTAAAAAAAAGATAAAACAAAGAATTTATCAAATCCTGGATTTGTATTAAAAAACTTATTATATTCTTATTATTTATGCATTTATACCAATAAATAAGATTTAGAAATTATGGAGCATGAAATTCGTGATTTTTTATCTGAATAAATTATAAACGATTTCATTGCTGAAACTTTATTTTTTATACCATTAAATATGTGATGAGAATCTCCATACGAAAATATTTCCATATTTCCAATTAGTTTAAGATTATGAATTTAAATCAGGGATCATATATCCTCCCCCCCAAATGTAATCACTTCTAATATTTTCATAAATATCATTATTATGTGGTACACAAATAATTAATCATTGATGACGAAACTGTAAAATAAAGATACATTTTATGATTAAGGTAACGAAAAAACATTTAGTATTATTTTAGTTAAAACTTATACATTCATTTTTTATAATCAATAAAAACTATCCCAAAAATCAATTAATTCAACTTATTTTTTCTTAAAATTTATGATCTAGATTCCGCTAGCGCGAATGGTTCTGAAATAAATTAATCAATTTATATTAAAACGTTTTTTCCAGTTTTACGTGATAATCATATCGTATTCTGGAGGCTTAAAATAATCCAAATGATTACTATTTAGACTAATTATAAACTTAGAACTTTAATTGCACAGATAATAAATTTTCATCCACTTCTTTTTAGCAACTCAACACGGAGACTGTGATTTTGATGAGGAAAATTGGAAGGATGCTTGTGAATGGCAGTCCAAGGACACGATGCAATTTGAATGGTCAAGAGCAAAGGAAGCAAGAAATAATGAAACTGGACCACCAAGAAACCACAATCCAAGAGAAGATGGTAAGCTTTACATAAGACTAGCAGTAAGATGTGCAAAAAGACTTCGTTGTTTTCTTTCACTCTTTCACCGATAATATGTAAACTAAAATTACATTTTTAAAATTAAATATTTCTTACTGTATCATTTCAGGTCACTTCTTATACATCGATAGTTCTCAACATTTTGAAGGCGAGAGAGCAGGCGTATCAACACCTGTGTTCAAGGCTAGTAACGGCAAATGTCACCTTCGATTCTGGTATTACATGAAGGGATCACAAACAATGGGCAAATTGGAGGTAAGACTTTTTTTTATGAATTTCTTTCGATATTTTGCTTCCCAGTAATTAAAAATATTAAGGAATTCGCGATACTAAGTACTGGATGCTGAAAAAAAGTTTGTAAAAACTTTTGATTATCCCGCATCTTCCCATTTCTCGTAAAATCTGTAACAATAATTCTATTACTAAAGATATTTTACCTTTTTATTTATTGTTAGGTACTCAGTGAAGGGGAGAATGGGCAGACTTTCCCTGTATTCGTGAAGAAGGGACCACAGAAACCGGAATGGCTCTATGCTCATGCTCCAGTTGGTAACACTCAGCCCTACAGAGTTACTTTCGTGGGCACTAGAGGTGGGGACGACAAGACAGATATTGCCATCGATGAAGTCAAATTCACCCATGGATGTGAAGAAGGAGGTATGTTAACGAGGAAAGATATTTCTTATTGAAACATGCTGTATTCCGTGTATAACCTACATATGTTGTTTCTTAATTTATTCGCTAAGCTCTCTTTAAGTTCTGATAAGATGTGGGGCGAAATGAATGAGGAAAAAATTGTGGAGAAGTACAAGACAGTCATTTGAATACTTATTGTTATAGGGATCATGAAGCCAAACACGCAAAAAAGACGTTAAATTCTGGCTTATACTGGCTGCTAATGTTATCAAAAGGTGGTGGGTGTTATTTTTAATTATCGTTACACACCTCGGTTATTGATATTTTATAAAAAGGTGGCGTTATTTTCAAATATTGTCAATTGAATTGTTGGGAGTTAGTTTGAATCTAGCGTCATTTTCTTCCTGCTATATTATTAACTTACTTAAAGGCATCACACACATGAAGTCCTAAACACGGTAATACGTAGAAAACACACCAAATTTCTGACATACTGGTTATTAATATTATAAATAGATAAAGCTGATGAATCTCCTTATAGTTTAACTCTTTACAACTGTGTTTGTTATGAATTTATCGTACCGGATAATATTGGAAAATTTATAAAATAAATCGCCAATCCATGGTCCCCATAACCGATGTATAGAGTCAATTATGCTTTCAAAAGAAAATTTGTGTAAATATTAAGATATCGATATCTTTCTATGAGAAAGAGAATACATTTACGCAATTATAAAAGCTTGCTATATATATATCATACGCAATGATTACTCGATATAATTCAATATAATTTCAGCAATTCTTAAACCTCATTTGACTAGCTAGAAATTTGTATTGATTACAAACTTAAAGGATACGGGTAATATTTCTAATAAAGATAGCGATTTCTGTTCCTCCGGCCGTAAACAAGTGCGCTTATTAGCAACAAATCGTGACGAATAATTTATTTTAATATAACTTTTAGTATTTCTATTTTAAAGTTTTTGGCCCTTATCAAATATATCAAAATAAATACACCTATTAAAATTTAGTACAGTTTTCATCCTTTTTACACGGTCTTTTAAATTGAATAGAGTCCTTTATTTCCTTTTACACGGTACAGTAGAAGTCCGATAATCCGGCACGTTCGGGACCGGCTCGGTGGCGGACTACCGAAAATTCCGGTCTATCGGGCGGCTGAAAGTGTTTCTCCTGTTACATCAAGTCTTCAAATTCCATGCCGAAACTTAAAGTTTCTGAGCCAACCATCAGAATAATTATATTCACTTTCAGCAACTCCTAAATCTTGGCCGAATTTCTTTGCCTTTTCAACAATCATTGGCCCTGTTACCGGCTTTCCTTCAGAACGTACTGCACTAAACCATTTGAACAATACACTATCTACCTGTTCCAGTTTTGGTTTTTTAATGTTTGTCTAGAAGCCAATTTTTCAGTTGTTACCAATTGAGAAGCAAACTTCATTAGTTCATCTTTTTGTTTTTTAATGTCATAAATAGTTGATGAGCCAATATTAAACTCATTCATTAAAACATTTCTATTCTCGCCTTTTTCTAGCCGTTTGATGATTTCTAGTTTCTGATTGAGAGTCAGTGTTACGTGTTTTCGTTTCTCTCCTTTTGAACTCGAAGGCTTAGGTTTTGAAAACATGGTCACTGTACAGTTAGAACGAAAATCACTTTTTTTTATAAACAGTTTCAAAAGTTACGTTTACTGCGATGTGAAAGGACACAAAACAACAACGCACAAAAAAATGGCGAAGACGCTTCGAGATTGATTAACGGAGCTGCACTGCACCTGGATTTGTTGTGACAGCTGAGACTAGCCGGCCGCTAATTGTTTCCGAACAATACCGAGCGCTTCCGGATGATCCTGAAAACTTCCGAATAGCTCTCGAGCGTTTTTATTTGCTTTAAAGACACACTTCTGGAGAAAAGCAAAATTTTTACAATTTTCCGGAGCGATGCCGGACTATCGGGTATTCCGGACTGTTGGATGCCGGACTAATGGACTTCTACTGTATTTGGAAAAGGTAAAAAGCATCTACTATTTTACTGAACAAATCCTACTTTATGCATATTTTTAGTAAGCATATATCATCTAAAAAAGAGGTATATTTGCAGCAAACGTACTATGTACTGTTAATTTCTGATAGAATTTGCTGGTAACTTCTGCAAAAATCATAGAATAAACATTTTCGTATGAAATTTCATTTCAAAATTTGAACTAGACTTTTGTTTTGAAATATCTTCCTTTTTTATTAAAGGTGATCCTGTCGTACCCACTGGACCTACTGTGTACTGTACTAAAGATCAATTCCGTTGTAAATCGGGACTGCAATGTATTCCAAAAGAATGGAAGTGCGATTGTGCATATGACTGCAAAGATGGCAGCGATGAGGTCGGCTGTGACAACGACTGCGTAGAGACCAAACGTATGTGTTTTTCAATTACAAATTTCACTTTTTATTCGTATTATATCTATAACACGCATAACAATTTGGGAATAAGTGTATCCAACTTTTACAGTGAAAAAGCTAAGTTTTATGTAATTTCTAGTTTTATCGAACAATCAGTTTTTATCCGAAGCTCTTTCAACTTTTTTCGTTATTCCCGTTATATACATCATCCAGATATACACTGCTGGTTACCGTAAATGCAACACCCTGAAGGAAGCACGCAAATAACATGAAACTTACAACATGCATTAGTGGAGGTGAGATATGCAAATGATTAGAATTTCAGCGCAGACACACATCACTCACGCCTGTGGCGCCACATCAAAGCGCTATTTAAGGCTTGGAGATTTCGACGATTTCAAGTTCGGCAATTGTGTTTTTCTTGTGTTTTTTTCATAAAACGATCATTAATGTCTCCTAGAAAACAACTATCAGCTTTTGATCGAGTATCCGAGTTCGACAGAGGAAGGATAGTGGCCTACTGAGATTGTGGATTATCTTTCATGGAAATCGGTAGCCGTGTTGTACGAAACCAAACAACTGTAATGCGGATATGTGACTGTTGGATGCAGGAGGGTACGACGGACCAACGTGGTCGATCGCATCCACCTCAGTGCACCACTTCACGTGAGGATAGGCAAATTGTGCGCATGGCAGGGACGGATCGCACAGTCACATCACGAACCATAGCACAGCCCATTGAGTCTGTAACGCATCATTCAGTGTCTGCGCGTACCATTCGACGCCGTTTACAGCAGAGTGGTCTGTCCGCAAGACGTCCATTGCTTGGTCCACCCTTGACGCAGAACCACAGACGTCTCCGCCGCCAATGGTGCGATGAAAGATGGATGTGGGCGGCAGAATGGAATAAAGTTGTCTTTACTGACGAGTCACGCATATGTCTGTAACACCACGATGGTCGGATTCGAGTCTGGAGACACCGTGGAGAAAGATGCTGAACAGCTGCGTTATGCACCACCACACTGGTCCGGCACCGGGTATTATGGTATGGGGCGGTATTGGATATCACTCTCGCACTCCTCTACTACGCATTGCCAGTACTTTAAACAGCCAGGGCTACATCTCCGAGGTGTTGGAGCCAGTTGTCCTTCCTTACCTTCAGGGCTTGGCCACAGTCATATTTCAACAGGATAATGCGCGACCACACATGGCACACATTTTCCAAAGGTTCTTCGTCAATCACCAGATTGAATTGCTTCCCTGGCCGGCTCGCTCTCCGGATCTTTCACCGATAGAAAACATGTGGTCCATGATTACTCAACGATTGACCCAGATTACATCCCCAGCTGCCACACCAGATCAACTTTTGCAACGGGTGGAAGCTGCTTGGTCTGCTGTACCCCAAGAACACATCCAAAGTCTCTTTGAATCAATGCCGAGGCGTGTGGCAGCGGTGATCTCCAACAATGGCGGCTACTCTGGCTACTGATTCTGGCAGGAACCACACTTCTCAAAAGTCTATAAATTTAATCATTTGATACTTGGTCAACATGTTATCTGCAAAATAAATTTTGTTGTGCTATCTCTTGTCTTTCTTGGTGTTGCATTTACGGTGGCTAGCAGTGTAATTGTATTTTCCATACAGAGAATTCAATAAAATACTTTAGTATTGATATATTATTTTTTTCGTTTAAAAATAAATTCTAAAACGTAAGAATAGAATATCATAATTATTTTCATGATATTTTTTACCGATAATGTAATATATTGTAGCTTCTTTAGTAATTTATTTTAATGTAGAATTAATATTTGAAATTTGTTTTTCCTTACGAAATTTAATATTGGAAGTGATTTCTGTGACTCCTTAAATGTAAAGGAGGAAAATAAATATTGAATTCAGATTTCTATTAATTTGACTAAATTGTATTTTATTACATAGGCCACTTTAAGTTCCCTTAAGAAATTCAACATATTAAATTATCTACGTAGAATACTTCTGTTGTTGTTCCTAATCACTCTGGTTAACCCGTAAGATAACTCATGAAAATAAGAGCAAACAGCTTCTATTGGTCCGAAGACCTAGAGCCCCAAGAGTAGAAATCTGACTTGGTTTCTTTCTATCTCATAACTTTGAATCGCCCTAAAATGTCGGTAATACTTGACATGGCATTGCACTTTCCACAACCAATGATATGACATAGACTTTGAAACCTGTTAGATTTAATGTGCATCAGTTCGTATAAGCAATGGATCTTTAGTGATATCAGATTCGAAACCGCGGCTCGATTCAAGCATTGACTACAAATGCCATGGCCCTTAACAAACGTGTTTCAAGAATATATATGGCTTTCAAATATTAAAAGAAAAATTCTTACTTCATCTTCCAGCTCCCAAAGAAATAACCACACCAGTACCAACAATAAAACCTACAGTCATTCCTCAGAAACATTGTCCAGATGGTCAGAAATTGTGCAATGACGGTGAAACTTGCATCCCAGGACTTCTGTTGTGTGATGGCGTAAAGGACTGTCCCGATGGTTCTGATGAGACTCAAGGATGCCGTAAGTATTGAGATTCTCAAGAGATTGCATTCCTTTTTAGTATTAAACACATTGGAGATTTAATAGTGTGGCAGTACTGTGCTACATATTTTCTCCAGATGCTGCGCTGTTTTCGGATGTTCAAGGCAAGCATTAAAATTTTATCATCAATCAGCTTACAAGGAAACTTATAAATACAATATGAAACAAAAACAAAATAAACGATGTATGGTTATGTTATGAAAGTTTATTTGGCATTCCTTGCCTGAAAACTATTAAATTCGAATCATTCGATATTTTTTGCGCTAAATATGTTTCTTGATGGCTACTTGAAACTTTTAGTTATTATAATTTTCAAAGTGCACATAACATGTTTATTTCTTTCTACATATTTGAGAAAGGGGTATTGTAAATAATAATTTAAAAAAGTAATATTTCAGCTTAAAAATGGTTGCAATAGAAATAAAAAAACTGAAAAATATTTTTAACTTTATTCGATTATGTAATTTAAGTAGTGTTTAATTTATTTTCAACTTTCAGATAATGCTAAACTTTGCACTGGAAAATTCTACTTCTGTATGGATCGTATTTTCCCTCCGTGTGTCGCAAGAGAAAAGTTATGCAACGGAATTAATGACTGTTCAGACGGATCCGATGAAAGTATATGCAACAGTGAGTATTAATTCCTTCAAAGTAAAAGAGTACATTTAAATTCTGTGATTTGAAAGTGTTCATTACTACTAAAAATGAAAAGTTTCTAGAATTCCTATGAAGTTTTATTTCTTTAAAATTACTTCAATAAATAAAATAATTGACCATTCGGGGTAAAACTACATTAATAGCATTGTTTAATGTAAAGAAAGTTTTCCTACTTCTCATATATGCGGTTCTGAATTAAATAAATAAATAGTAAAAGTCCCTATCTTTTCAGTACAAGTTTTAATGAAATTCAACACATTGCGAAAGCTCTATTAAAAATCCTTTTTATTCACTACTCTATATACAGATTAAATAAAAAAAACTTATTATATCTAAGTAGCGGATTTTAAATTAAATAACACGTGTAACGAATCAAACAATGCCGCTAGTGGACCCAGATTGAGACTCTTAGTCTAATCCTAATCCAACAGCTAAGCTGTTTGATCTAGTCATGTAAAGCGATACCTATTCCTTGCGTCTTTTCATATTTTCTTTTCTGTGCTGTAATGTCTGTAAATAAATATCAATGAATTCTAGCTAGCCGTGTCGTCACTGTTACACCCGTATTTCTTATAATTTTTGGCAATTAAGATGAGAAATTAATAGTAAACAAACTAAAAAACTAAGCCACATTTTTATAATCTGAAGTTGTTTTAAACATTCTATGAAAATAGTTTTCGTGTTCATTTTTTGAAAACTCTCCTTCCTAACAAATCGTATTTCAATTACAGAATGTCCACCCAATTTCTGTTTGAATGGAGGCACTTGCTCTGTTGTTAATAAAGTTCCTGTATGCAAGTAAGTTTGAATTTAGTTATACCTCTCTGCCCTCATTGTTAATTTCTATGCAATTATTTTAATGACTGCAAAAAATGATAATAAAATAAAAAATTTATTCGGATCACATTTTTATTCGCTGATCTAACTAGCGAATGATTTTCATGATATTTGAAAGAATTTCAATGCGCAGTTTAGCACTATTTTTTTCACTGTCGCCAAAGGTGTGGACTAAATTGAGTTTTACCAATAATGTTACATTAAAGTTTTGTACATTATAATTTGGTACATTTTGTAATAGAGAGAGTTACATTAAAGTTTTGTACTTTATATCTGATTTTTCCCCTTTGTCTTAGGTGTAAGAACGAATACTCACAAAACCGATGTGCTGCATTAAAAATAAAACCAGATTTGGAAAACAAACCAAGTGTTGAACGTAAGTTAAGATTTATCTTCTATTATAAACTTTTTCCATTTTCTGAAGCTGCTTACAATCTTCTGTTAGCATAATAAGTATTATTCTCTAAACAACTGTATTGTATAACCGACAAATATATTCAAACTTAAGAGTCACTTAATCTTACTCTTTAATCTTACTCTCTGTTTTCAGTTATGAAAACAAATAAAAAAAACTGCTGGCTGATAATTATTCTGATACTGTAAGTACGAGTATTGGAACTTCAATAGTGGCAATACTGCTGTAAAAACTCTACGCAACAAAACCAAAGAATGTCGCGTATACCACACGCAAGCTACATACTACGTTACCTCTTAACAAAAAGACTTGTCCTTCCTATGTCACGCGCATGCGAAGAGACGCAAAGAACTGATCCTTGTATAAGCTTGTGGTCTGAAGTAAGTGTTGTCAGGATGTTTTCAAAACAAGAACAACGAAGTTGGATAAAAAATTGAATGTGCCACAGATCGTACAGCACGACAATGTCATCTAGGGCTTCAAGAGGCTTGAGGGAACAGAACTGTAGCAAGATGGGTAAAAGCCTTCAATGAAGAACGCCAAAATGGGGTAGACAAGCATCGGCCAGGTCGCCCTACTATCAGAGAAGCAGAAGTGCATGCTGTAGCAGCACTAATGTACAGTGATCGACGCCAAATGATTCGTGAGCTGTCCCGAAAGACAGAATTTGCACATACGACTGTGTTTCACATTCTGAAGGAACGCTTGGGCATGAGAAAAATTGTTTCACGATGGGTTCCACATCATTTGACGATGCAATGCTTCTCGTACCCACCTGGAGCACTATGAGCGTGAAGGAGAGGCTTTTTAACTCCGCATCATTATACTAGATGAGACTTGGGCAAGATCGTACCTGCAGAACTGAAACGCCAATCAAACGAATGGCGTTATTACGGGTTCGAAATTTCGATTCTAAGGACATTGACGATTTTTTTTTTTTTTTTTTTTTTTTTTTTTATTGACTGACTTAATTCCTAAGATGAACAAACGACTTCGTGGTATTCGCTTCAAAACTGTTCCAGAGATTCTTGCGGCAGTAGACCGGTCCATTGGAACTATCAACAGAACAGGTGCTGCTACAGGTGTTCTGCGACTTCCACATCGTTGGAAATGAGTTATATACAATGCTGGCGACTATATTGAAGGTTTGTAAAACATGGTGACATGAATCACTTTTGTATTCCATGTAAATAAATAGTTGCCACTATTAAATTCCAACCCTCGTATATTGGAAAATGAAATAACACATCAAACGATAAGCAACACTGTCCCTCAGGTGCATTATTCATCTACTCGCCAAGTACAATGTTTTTGCCAAAATTGTCGATTTAGGTTGTTTTATGTCTGCCATATATTATTGAAAAGTTATAGTAAATGTTTTTGAAAATTTTTACCTTTTATTATAATTATAAATCTCTGAAATGCAAGAAATTTTCCTAATATAGAAGAGGAAACTTTAATCCCTTTAGTGGGTCAGTAAATGAATACCACACTTGCTTGGGAACTAAAAACTGGGTGTTTCGAGTCAGAGTGACCTCTTGACCGGAACATCTGCTCATGCACCTCAACGCCCAAGGTCACGAAAACTGAGATGGGAACGGAAGGCTTTGGTGCTCCATGGGCTGTTGCGCCACTGAGTTTAGTTTTGAAAGCGAAACACACACTTTTGGGTCTTTAAGTTTTAAATCTTTTTGAGTTTTTAAAAGTTTGGATGATTTTATTACCAAGTCTGTTGATCTCATTTGTTTTTCTTAAAATTATTCAATTGCAATTCATGCGAATAATTAGTCATACAGAACCTTCATTTATAAAGAATCTATATTAATTGACGAATTATCCGTACAACTGTATCTAAAAAGCATTTTGTATAAAAATGGAGAATACAATTCCCTTCATTTATTAAAGTATTTTTGTAAACCAACTTCGGGAAATGAACATGAATTTACAGGATATAGTAAAACCTCTAGAACAGAATAATATCGTACAAAATGAGGTAGTAAAAGTAAAAATAAAAGCACAGATCTAATATTATGTGTGGGAATAGATGTGTTTCTAGAATGTTCAAATAATACACACCTAACTCATGTCTTTATTTCTCTCAACAGCCGCTGGTGTCAGTTGGATCATTGGAGTAGTGGTTGGAACTGTTTTGCTCATAGCTATCATGTTCATCATCTGGTATAAGAGAAATACAAATGCGTGAGTTTTTATAGTTTTTGAAATTTCTTTTATCGAAATAATCTTACTCACTTTTAGCAAAATGCCATTTTAGGTAGTCTAGTATATTTTGCCTTTTCCTATCATGATTTTAAATGATTTATTTATAATACTTTTATTTCTAGGGAAAGAGCGAGATTGCCTCATGCAGTAGATAACCCTGTATATGGTCTGAATTTAGACACAGTAAGTTCGGATATATATTAGATACATCCTCTTTGATGATTCTTAGAGAGAATTATAAATATGTTTCAAGATAGAAGTAGTCAAGAAAATTTCAAACAAAAGAATTTTAAATTATCAATGAATGCACAAAGAATAAATAAAGAAAATAGATGCTAAAAACATCAGATCTTTCAACTTCTCCATGTGAATTTCAAGATTTTAAATTACAAAAGATTTGGCTTAATTTTCCTTTTTAAATCCCTTTATTCTTTCAAAATAAAAGAGATTACGAAAAGAATAATTGTATTATTAAATCTTAATAGTTAAATAAAAACGCAGTTCAGTTAAATGCTAAGCAGACATTTGAATCGCACGTTAAAAATTTTGCTTTTTTTATTAATGATTTCCAAGAGTGCTGCAAATTTAGAATTACTTAGAAATTAATTTTAATGTTAGCATACATACATAGTTTTATTTCAAAATGCATTAAATGTTCTGAAATTTGCCTTGGAGATATTAATTTTCATACATCTTTGAGTACAACAATGAATTTATTTAGAATTCTTTACGATGCATTACATAAAAACAACAAAACACAAGAAAATACAGACAAAAGCTGGTTTTTTTTCCAAATTCAATCATTCTAAAGGATTTTAGCTTATATACTCTTATTTCCGGAAATTCTAAAATTTTCTTTACTCACGTGATTTTAACAAGTTTGTGATCATATTTGGTAGATGATGCAATACTATGTAATCTCGCCACAAAATTTGACGAACCGGCACTTTTTTAAGAACTAAGGTTGCAGTTAAAATTGTATTACCTGTGAGAGGGTAAAAATAAAATAATTAAGCAGTACACAATGTTTTGGAAGGTTCAGGGCCATCAGGAATGAAGAAAATATTCAAAAATTTTAATAGAGGATCATTATATATAGTAATAATGATAATTTATAAGTCATTCTAAATGTCTAGTCATATGTGTTAATATGTTTTCTTTGACCACTAAGACTGATGAAACATAAGCCTTTAAAATTATTTTGAAACAAATATTTCAGCGTGAATTTATTTTCTTTTAAAAAAAAGGAGGATTAATTCGTAAAATCGTTCTGTTAAGCATTTATTGCAATATTCTTGGTCACTCTTGGTGTACTTTTGACTTAATTACAAATGTTATAGATTTATCCTTTTCCTAAATATGAATTTTCTATTTTTTAGCTCACTTTTGGAGAATTAAACTCACATATGCCAGTAAGAAATGAAGATGTAAGTATATCATTATTTCAACATAGCCACACTAATATTGTAGATCAAAATATCTTTACGTGTAATTTTTATTTAATTTACGCTAAATCCACCAAATTTTTCTTTCTTTCAGAATGCAGGGGCAACAGCCATTGAAAATCCATTGTACGCATTCAAATCAGAAATGAAATGAGCATCTAGTCATCTTATCATCCAATTTCATCCCATTTCACACTTTGTACAGACTTCTAATAAAAATTGTGCAAATATTTTGTATATAGGAAACCTGGATTATTAGAATATCCATGACAAAGTGCATACGAACTAAAAAAACGTTAAAGTTTCCTGCTGTTAAAAAAAATGTATACTTTTTTGTGATCTTGTGTTTCCATTTTGTGTAAACTTTATTAAATTCAAATAAATCAATGTTTACTTTAATATTGTTTTTATTTGTGTTTATATTGAGAAGTCGAACAGTGGGTGAGAAAAACACCATTAATATACGAAATCCCAAAGAATAATAATTTTTGAAGTAAAAACTGTATTGGTTTGTTTTGTAAAACGCATTAATGTGATTTGAGAAGCAATTCATTTTGTTCTGAAATGGGAAGAAATCCTTGAAATTTTTTAAAATAAAAGTAAAAACCAAAATCAAAGTTTTTGAAAATAAAAATTTACTTTTTAAGGAATATTGTATCGTTGTCAAAAAAGTTAACAGAAAATAAAGAAAAATTTCGATTAAAACAGTAAAAATACAAACCATCTTATTTGTAATATACTCCATACATTTTTGTCAATATTTCGAGTTTTCTTTCGTATTTTTTTATGCATTTTTACATAAGGGCACATTTGAAATTGCATTGAAGCTTTTATTGTATGTTCATTTAAAAGCGTATTTAAGTTAATTGTAGTGAATTTTAAAAAATTATTTCAATAATATATAGTTTAAAAAAACTAAAAAACACCCTTTTATAGCTAATCGAACAAAGTTGTAACTTAATATTTTAGCCACCAAATTTAGAATTAGTCATCAAATCTGGAAATAAGATCTGAAATTAGTCGCCAGATGCAAGATGGGGTCTGTAAATGGGAAATCGTTAATCCTGATCCGGACAATGGAACAAAACTATTAAATTTTTGTATTGTCATCGGTCTTGGACAAGTGTGCAAAATTTCGAATTAATATGACCTTTTAAAATGGGTAAAAATTGAGTTAAAAAATTCCGTTACATACAAGTGAAGCTTATAAAAATGTTTTAAAAATAAGTTGTAATTTTGTTAGCCTTATCGATCAAACAGAAATTAGACAAAATATCTGTTATATCTAGACCACAGCCAAGATTTCACATTAGTTTATACAGGTTAAAATGAAAAGCGGTTCAACAAAAGATATTATAACCAAAATGCTGATACTACGTAGAATATAGATATTAATAATATCGAAATAAATGTATGATTTTGACTTCAAATATTTCGAGACCCTATGTTTGTAGAAGCTGAATATGAAATAACCTGGAAGGTACATTTGGTACTACAACAGCTCTGAATCTATGTTATCCATCAATTCTGAAAAATATCTTTCGTAGAAAATTTTGTGGTAGACTCACTGCTACTCGAACCCAATATTCATACGAAGTGATTTTACGTTTATTTTTTCTCAAGTCAGGTTGGGTGAGTGAGTGAATATTAAAGTCGCACTGATTAGCAACAAGAGGGCTTTTGGCGACGGTCAGCGTCATTTTGAACCATGATCAAGTGACGCGGACGACACCTGAGCTGGCACCCCTCTCCTAACTACCACACCACCAACGGGAGGACGTTTGAGCTCTCGACAGATTTAACGTGCATCGCTCCCTTCACGGCGGGTCTTTAGTGGAACTGGGATCGAACTCATGACACGCTAGCCATGATCCGATGCCTAGACCACTCGGCTACCGCGGCCACTCAAGTCAGATTGGAATAACTCATCACTACTCAAAATATTCACTTCCACGCTCTTCTTTGCAAATATAACAGGATTTTATTATACTACGTGCCGTTACCCTCCCGCTTCACTGGGTATTTCATGATGTTTTATAAATATATCTGTTTATATTCTGACAGACAGACAGACAGACAAAATTTTTAAAAATTGTTTTTTTGTTATGAGTACCGTATATACTTTTAGTGCATTAAGTAAAAAGCTGCTAATTTGAAATTACAAACAGACACTTCAATTTTATTTATTTGTATAGATTGTTTACGCTAATTAAAATACCCAGTAATAAGGAAAACTCGCAACAGGCCGCATACCTTCATTCACTGTGTCTCACTCTCGAGTTGTGGGCGAAAACATCACTACACCCTTATATTCCTGCTCTTTCTCAGCGCCCTCTACATTTCAGCTATAACAATTAATTCCCTACATCTGATAAAAAAAATATTTCTTACATAATCCCGTTGAAATTATTTTAATTTATCAAAAGTACATATTATTATTTTAAAAACTCATCAAAATAAAAATAAAAAGATTTTTTAAAATACATTAATTGTAAATGGCGAAAGATATGTCTAAAAATATAAAACTCTTGACTTTGGTTTTCTTTTCTTTTATTTAAATTTACGTCGCACTCTGAAACAACTCGAGGGCTGTTGTGACTGACCTCGTAATTTTGAACCATGGCCAAG